>MU159057.1:166983-260563 GCA_015888305.1 Antheraea pernyi | reverse complement strand
CCAGCATTGGTCAATCACTCGTCTCCGCTGCTCCTGCACGACAACGCGCGACCTCATACTGCACAGCAGACGGTCTCCAAGTTGCAAGAACTGGGGTTGGAAGTTCTCCGTCATCCGCCCTACTCACCAGACCTTGCGCCTATAGACTACTACTTTTTCCTGAATTTGGAGAACTCCTTGGCGGAAAAAAAATCAATGCGCGAGAGGCAGTACAAAATGCCTTTGAAGAATTTGTTGCCTCTCGTCCAGCTGATTTCTTTAAGAAGGTAAACTGCCACTGCGTTGGCAAAGATGCATTGATTGCATGGGTGATTACTTCGATTAATACAATTAAAAAATACATGAAAAAAAATCGTTTAATTTTTTTCATACAAAACGGCAATTTCATAGGTAAAGACCTAATATTTACTTTCAGTAAATGTACCGATACAAGATACGATGTCTTGATTGTTGAATGTAAAATTATAGGTAAAAAAATAGGCTGATATGCTTAGGGCTTACTTTCATTTTGATTTATAGCCTAATCTTTCTAGGTGGTAGAGCCATGCTGTAGCTATTACTAGTTTCAGCATAAATGGGTCGGCTCGCCCGGGGTAGTAACACCCTCTCACAGAACACCGACGTGAAGTAACAGTGCTTGCATTGTTGCGTTTCGTTCGGTCAGTGAGAGCGCCGGAAGCCCACCTCCTTTCCCTTGAATAGCTACAGTTGAAAATCTGATGCCGAATATACGTATAGTCCTTTCCAAACTTTTAACCGTTCTCTACATAGCTGCCTAAAACACAAATTTTGGTACACATACGTATTAAATCATATGTATAACAACGAGACAATGCAAGAATAAGTCAAAAGTTTAATAAAAAACAAAGTTCAACTATTATTATAGGAATCTAAAATTGGCATAATTATTCTTGCATTGTCTCGTTGTTATACATATGATTTAATACGTATGTGTACCAAAATTTGTGTTTTAGGCAGCTATGTAGAGAACGGTTAAAAGTTTGGAAAGGACTATACGTATATTCGGCATCAGATTTTCAACTGTAGCTATTCAGACGGGAATTAGAAAAAGCTCTACCACCATGCCACGGATCCAATACAGTTTTTATAGAAGTTGGTACTGTCTATTGAAAACATTGCTATATAGTTCTCTTCAAATGGTTCATTCCATTAGATATATTTTAAAAGTCCTAAAATAGAAAGTCATTATATGTCAATAATCTCTGCAATGTGCAGTACTTTCATAATTCCTACATTAACTATGTATGTCATAGTCGTAATTTGTACAATTTATGTGACATTGCTTGATCGGTTCAGCTGAGTGTCGCTGTCTGTATGCGTATTTTATGTAGATAAAACACTCTCGATTCGCTTATATTAATGACTTGGAATGAGTTAGATGCCCAGCTGTGTATATCTTTTAGCGAGATGTGATCGCTAAACATTTTTATGTTATTCAAATAAAGGATAGCAAACTTAAAAATAGTATCGAATTATAATTAGTTTAGGCTTTGAAGATGCATTCCCGAGGTCAAAATCATTTGGAGTTCGAAAAACTTTCCTCTCATCGGAATTGATGATGAATAATAAGTCCTAAATAATTTTTACATATGTTTAAGTAACTTGTGTCAGCAACTTCATTATTGTGGTAATATTTTTTTTATTTTGTGAGAACTACAGGTGGACGGACTTTTTTTTAAATTGTAACATTGTCCTCACTATTTAATCCTTTTACCTCAATCTTCTTTTTTCTTAAACCTTTTACCGATTTTAAGAAAAGTTTGTTTATTACTGCTTTGCTCCCAAATAAAAGAATACTATGCACTAGATTACACTCTCAAAAATTCTCTGTCTGCCAATAAAAGTTTTGTCAAAATCGGTTCTACTATTACAGAACCCGTACACACCAGACACGTTCCAATTTTATTTACATGTATAGATTGTCTAGTAATGAATATTGTTAAAAATAGATTTTTGTTACTGTACTAGCAACTACAATAATAATTCCTGTTCTTATTTAATCGTATGGCTAAATAGAGTATCTATCTTTTATTATCGTCGATTGATTGATAACTCTATTTGTCGTTGCGAGGTTCTATTTATGTGGAACAGTGCAGCGGCTAAAAGCTTGTTAATCTTTAGCACCCAGGGAGTACGTGCAGGGGAATGAGAGGAACAACACCACCAGCCCTCCAAATAATTCCTATATGGTACTTACACTTACTGATCTCTCCTATAATAGTCTTTACACAGTAATCAATCAAAATCAAAAATACTTTATCCTATTTAGGCCCTGCGAAGGCACTTATGAACGTCAAAACTACCACTAGTTCGGACAGACAACCCAGTCATCGAGAAAAATCGGTAAGAAATTCGATCGGTTTTATCTTTTTAACATACATATGCCGGTCGATTATCAGCCAAACCATTTATTATCTAATTACTGATATCGAAATTATGAGTTTTATTTAATTTAACTACTATGTCGTCATATAAACATATTAGGAAATTATCCACTTTCTACTACTTCTGTCTGATATCTTCTACTGATTCCAAGAAATGAATAATACACAATCATTTTTATTTATTATTATTTAGTTGTATTGCTTATATTTGGCTCATTTGGATGATTTTGCCGACTACTGGTCTGGTGTAGCATAGAGGTCATTAAGCTAAACGCATTAAAACGCCGTTGGATAATGGAATACCACTCGTCGCTTAGTTCGACAACTCTCCGTGGATGTCATTGCCAGTAATAATAATGAATGAATTTTAATTATGTAATCAAATGCATGCTTTATCTATTTCTTGTGCATTTTTTAAACGTAGAATGATTTCAGTACCTTCTAAGGTAACTTAGTTTCAATTCGAGACTGTCGTTTAACGGTATCGTATGTATATTACAATGTATATTAATTGTGGTCCTTTATAAGGATATGTAAAAGAGTGATTTTTGTTAGTATATAGTTAGATATAAATAAAAATATCTAGCGTTTGACCACAATGTTACCTGGTATTGTGATCCAAAATACGCTAAGTTTAAATTGGATTTGCTATCAAGTAGACGCCGGAACAAACCTATACGTATTTGAGAGTGGTAGTTAAAAACTTGCCTATTCGTTAATAATATTTCATTCTAATATTAAGCAAGTACTTACTCGTATTGACAAAAATCCTATGTAAAAATGTGTCTATAAAACTTATGGGTATGTAAGTAGGTATCGATATCAAATATTTTTTCGTTCGTCCTTGGCCGTTCATTGTTGCAAGTCCATTACTTCTTATATTTACGGCGTCACATTATGTTTTATGTACGGTCGATCTATGGAACGAGAAATGGGAAAAATGTTCCTTATAAACTAACGCGGTACGTTGGGCTTGTTCTCTTTTCATCGTTTTTAATTTAAATACAAAGTTATTAGATTTTTGTTCTATATGATTCTAGATTTATCGTGGTAAAATTAAGTTATGAGTGATTGAGTTACTATTTTGCATTTCACAGAAGATGCTACGGAAATAATACCGGTATAATATATTTTATTTAATAACACTAGTTGTGCCTCGCGGTTTTAATCATATATTAACGTAGTTTGATAGATTTATTCCATATAAAGAACGAATTGTTGAGCCTGGAGCCAACTACGTGACTGAGCCCTGTGGCGTGTTACCTCGTTGCCATAGGCATTTACAAATAAGTTTTTCGGTAAGACGCAATTCTTTTCAGGCTACCGACTCCCATGCATAATGCGTTTTCACTTATCGTCTTGCTTAGAGCTTGCAGGTCGGCATGAAATCGTTGACCGTCTATATTGATTATTCGATGGCCGCCTTTGTTTATTAACTGTACTATATTTATTAGGCTCAGTGTTACCACTATAGACAAAAATAAGTCGAAGCAGTCATAAGAAACCCCAAAATGAAATAACCGTGTTCTCTTTTTAATTTGGTAGGTGGTAGAGCCCCGCTGAAGCTATTACTGGTGTCAGCATGATTGGGCCGGCTCGCTCGGGGTAGTTTCACCGACCCACAAAAACACCGACGTGAAGTAATAGTGCTTGCATTGTTGCGTTTCGTTCGGTCAGTGAGAGCGCCGGAGGCCCACCTCCCCCACTCCCCCTCCCTCAAACACAGGCTGGCAACGCACTTGCGACTCCCCTGGTGTTGCAATATTAAAATTTTAGAATTTGTTTATTGAAATGATTAACATTGGTGTGGTTTTCATATCTATTGGCATTCGGAGTAATAATTATATACATTTTAATAAAGTCTATTAATAAATCAAACGTATGATGAGCTGCCTAATATCAATATTAGGTACATGTACACAGGCCCCTATACTACGCCTCGCTAGTCCGACGCAAGCCGTGCAAGCGCAATACGGCCGGTTACGATTACTACTAGCATGCCATACTAGATAAAGTTTTCACTTAATAGAAAAACGGCTTGAAGTTAAAACAACAACAGTATTTGTAACATTGAATTTATAGAATTACGTCTATTAAATTTGATAGCATAATTTGTTTGTCTGACTCTGACAAGTAACAAAAAATATCCATACAATATGTCACAACATTACACTCGAATGGAGATTCTTCGGCGGATATTATTTATTTAATTTTTGATGAAGCTGAGTTCAAATTATCGCTCATCGAAATTAATCACCATGGACGTGTGCGACATCTTAATTAAGCTTTTAGTTATGTTAATATTGTATCTAATTCGTGGAATTGAAACAAATAAGCAAACAAACTTTCATTCCCATTTATAATATTAGTTAGGATTTATTCTTTTATAGAAATACTAGCGGGTCCGGCAGACGTTGTCTTGCCTTAATAATTAAAAAATACTAAATTGCCAATTTTAGATTCCTATAATAATAGTTGAACTTTGTTTTTTATTAAACTTTTGACGATATTAGACAAGTCCCAGCTTACAGCTATGTTCAGAGCTGCCAAAAAGATTGATGAGGACCGTATATACCACTAGCTATTCAGAGCCAATCTTCCCTCGAGATTTACTGTGTTATCAACTTCAGCCACATTTTCACTTAATAGTAACGAAAATTATAATCAACAACAAAAACTAAAAACAGATTCAAGATGTCAATGAAAAAATAGTAAGTTTTTTTTTAAAGGTTATTTTTGGCAACCGATCTTATAATAGATTATTACTGCCTTTTAGCCGCTGCACTGTTCCACATAAATTGAACCTCGCAACGACAAATAGAGTTATCAATCAATCGACGATAATAAAAGATAGATACTCTATTTAGCCATACGATTAAATAAGAACAGGAATTATTATTGTAGTTGCTAGTACAGTAACAAAAATCTATTTTTAACAATATTCATTACTAGACAATCTATACATGTAAATAAAATTGGAACGTGTCTGGTGTGTACGGGTTCTGTAATAGTAGAACCGATTTTGACAAAACTTTTATTGGCAGACAGAGAATTTTTGAGAGTGTAATCTAGTGCATAGTATTCTTTTATTTGGGAGCAAAGCAGTAATAAACAAACTTTTCTTAAAATCGGTAAAAGGTTTAAGAAAAAAGAAGATTGAGGTAAAAGGATTAAATAGTGAGGACAATGTTACAATTTAAAAAAAAGTCCGTCCACCTGTAGTTCTCACAAAATAAAAAAAATATTACCACAATAATGAAGTTGCTGACACAAGTTACTTAAACATATGTAAAAATTATTTAGGACTTATTATTCATCATCAATTCCGATGAGAGGAAAGTTTTTCGAACTCCAAATGATTTTGACCTCGGGAATGCATCTTCAAAGCCTAAACTAATTATAATTCGATACTATTTTTAAGTTTGCTATCCTTTATTTGAATAACATTAATTACGATTCGATACTATTTTTAAATCTGCTATCCTTTATTTGAATAACATAAAAATGTTTAGCGACCACATCTTGGTAAAAGATATACACAGCTGGGCATCTAACTCATTCCAAGTCATTAATATAAGCGTATCGAGAGTGTTTTATCTACATAAAATGCGCATACAGACAGCGACACTCAGCTGAACCGATCAAGCAATGTCACATAAATTGTACAAATTACGACTATGACATACATCGTTAATGTAGGAATTATGAAAGTACCGCACATTGCAGAGATTATTGACATATAATGACTTTCTATCTTAGGACTTTTAAAATATATCTAATGGAATGAACCATTTGAAGAGAACTATATAGCAATGTTTTCAATAGACAGTACCAACTTCTATAAAAACTGTATTGGATCCGTGGCATGGTGGTAGAGCTTTTTCTAATTCCCGTCTGAATAGCTACAGTTGAAAATCTGATGCCGAGTATACGTATATTTCTTAGTAAACCGTTTTAACCGTTCTCAACATAGCTGGGCAAAACTCAAATATGGGTTTACATACGTATTGTATTATATGTATAACATTGAGGCGATGTAAGTATAATTAAATGCCAATTTTAGATTCCTATAATAAAGTGAAAGGGAAATAATACCGCGGGGCACGAATTCTATGATGCCACGAAAATGTTCTAACAAGGGAGGTACCAACTTGTTAGATCTTTGAAATTATTACAACACGCTTGTAATATTATTACCTACTCGATAAAGGTAGTAAAGGATTAGACGATTAGTTGATAAAAAGTAAATAAAAAACAGATAATGGCTACCGATAATAACAGTACGTGATAAATTGTTACATTTTTTCATTGAGATGCATTTTTTACGTCTATTACGGATAACGCAAAAACTAAAAACAGATTCAAGATGTCAATGAAATTAAAAAATTTATAAGTTTTTGTTTTAAGTTTATTTTTGGCAACCAATCTTCTAATAGATTATTACTGCCATTGTCAAGTAGGCAATGTTACAAGTGTAATATAAATGTTACAAATTTCTTGTGAACATTTCAATGAACTCAAGATGGTGGCCCTCTTGTTAGAACTTTCCAGAGACTTTTTGTGGCATCTTAGAACTCATGGTCCGTGGTATTATTTCCCATACACATCTCTTGTGCACAATAACCGCACTATATTACGAAAAACATGACAAACATTATGTAGTGGATTTTATATTTTATTCATAATGTCTCACTTATATATATATATACAGTCCCTGGCCAAATTATTAGCCGCACCGTTGTTTTTTCTTACAAAATACATATTTTCGACGAAGTTTATAAGCAGTTGTGTTATATTTAAAGGTGGATTAGTATTTATTTAATGAACTTATATGCAGGAGATGAATTTGAATTGAATTGAAATTTGAATGAATTTATACATGAAAAGAGAAGTGACTAAAGTGGTGATTACAAACAAAACTCAGATCTTAGAAAAAAATATTCCTGTTTGGAATCATCATCCTCAAATGTAGAATACATTACAGTCTTGCATAGATAGCATGCCACGCAGAATTAAAGCTCTCATAGCAGCCAAAGGTGGATCATCAAAATATTAAAAGGGAAATAATACCGCGGGGCACGAATTCTAAGATGCCACGAAAATGTTCTAACAAGGGAGGTACCAACTTGTTAGATCTTTGAAATTATTACAACACACTTGTAATATTATTACCTACTCGATAAAGGTAGTAAAGGATTAGACGATTAGTTGATAAAAAGTAAATAAAAAACAGATAATGGCTACCGATAATAACAGTACGTGATAAATTGTTACATTTTTTCATTGAGATGCATTTTTTACGTCTATTACGGATGAACCAAAAAATGTAAAAATATTTGTGCAATAATTAACAGTAATTAACTGACCTAGTAGAAGTATTTATAAAGACGTCTCACCAATCTAGTTTAGGCATAAATAAACTATCTAATCCCATCGGTTAATCAACTAATCTATGACACGGGCGTACCGTGACGTCTGCGACATCGTTTATCGAGTCCAATTATATACATACGCGCGAGTAGCGACGCACAAATCACACAGACAGACGGACAAATTGCCAAGCCGATGTTGACATTTCAAAGCTCTGTCGCGATTAATTTATAAGTTATGAAATTCCGATTCACTAGTACACGATTTAATTACTTTTATTAAACAATCAAATAATCTATACAATACTTAAATATTCGTTTATGCCCTCTCCGCCCAAAGGGCAATGCTCTTAATATTCTACAGCAACTATAGTAATGTATTATCCATAGAAAAGCCTAACAATATGTAGATATGAAAACGATATCAAATTGATAAAGTAGTCATAAAGTAAGGCGCGTTCTTACATGCAATGGTGGAAAATTTGCTATTTTATTGAATTATATAGATTTATGCGACGTCATAATACGTATAAAATGCTTTTAAAATACATAAAATTAGACTGAGTAAACGCATTGAAATATAATTATACTAGCATAATGGAATAACTATATGCAATGGAGTCACATTGTAGATCAAGAGGCGAGCGGGCAACACCTCCGTTCCTAAAGAGTATCTAACTAGACGCGTTACACTATCTATTTTTATGTGTGTTATGTATATATATTCTCAAATCTTAAATTAACATAAAAATGTTGTATGTTTTGTACGATTGTAATATTTTTTCGTCCATCTATCGCATGTCGCATTACAGGCGCCAGCGGAGTGTAGGAGTGAAGACGTTCGGCAGAGCAGTCAAGCTCAATAGGGATGCGGCCAAGGCTCAATTCAAAATCATTCAATGATTTAAATTAATATTATGCTCAATTTTTAAAATGCGTTTATCATCTGAATGATTGTATTTATTATGTATTCCGTACTCGAAATACGCAGATTGACATTAAAATATATAGTTAGATATCTGTCTTCTATTGAATTCCCATTATCATTTCTATTTTCCAATTATTCAACTAGGATTAAAAACGCGATTTAATACCTTATATAAAAAAAAAATCAGTTCAATACCTACCTGTCTTCTATTGAATTCCCATTATCATTTCTATTTTCCAATTATTCAACTAGGATTAAAAACGCGATTTAATACCTTATATAAAAAAAAATCAGTTCAATACCTAAATCCGAAAAAAAAGTTACACTTGCATCGTGGTTTTATAAAACCACACAATTTTCTTACATTAATATATTATTTGAGAATATGTTGTTAAGTAGAATAGCCTATAACTCAAGGGGAATCATGTTGTAAATGGGAAAGCAAGTACGAAGTACTGAAAACTGACGTCATTCGTCAACAGAGCAACAAGGCAAACATTGAACCAGAGCGTTTGGAGTCAAAAAGCTCATCAATACAAGTATGACAAACGGAGTGAGCGAATGGACATTTATTAACTTGCATATGAATCAACGCACCACGGGCGCGGGCATCCATTGCGACCCGTTTGCTTGACAGACATGAATCTCAATTGGTCGCGCTGCCATATGACACCATTAAGGGCACTCAACTCGGTGACTTTTTGTTTTCACACTGTCATAGGCTCGGATCCTTGTCTATTGACGGTTGTTTACATTTTTCTAAAATTCAGATCCAAGTTTTTATGTAATTCAATGCAACAGAGTTTTCGCAAATAATTTACTGCCAAGATAAGATTTCAAGACGTCAGCTCATTACTCAATTGTTTACAACTCAATATCATAATTATTAATAGTAATTTTGAAGATAGAAGGGGTCTTTCTAATACCCTAATCTAATAAGATATTAACGTATTACTTATCGATAATATGGGGATATTATATCATTATAATAACATCTTTAAGTTATTGTTTCATTAGTTCCTTATACAGTGTAAGTGAGCACTGAGGTAGTTGTATGGTGGGTTAAGGTTCCAAATATGTTACTGATGACTACTACTCATTTGACACACTGTTAGTATATCTAATGTATACTTTACATGTGATTGTAAGTGGCGTGCGTGTCGTACTTACAATTGTTTTTAAAGAGCATTTCTATAGTTGTAGATGGTCACACAATTTTATACTTCTTTAATACAGTTTTAGAAAACGCTTGCGGAGCTGCAGCTACGTCTAGTTACTTTATAAAAATAAATAAACAGTTAGGTTATAACAAATTGGATATTGTGTGAGAACTCTTCGTATATAAATATCTAAAAATACCAATTTTTTATTGTGACAGGTTGAACTTGTATTGATAATTGTTTATATATTTGTATCATGGTGATAAGTTAAACTATTCTGATGTTTCATTCTTCTACTATTCATGTTGCATATTTCGACTACCTACCGGGCCCAGCGTGAGCGGATGTTGTCCTACCCTGAGAATAAAAAAACATCGACGAATCAAATTGCAGAGCCTCTTATCGGTTTCAATTATGAGTCTAAAGTTTCCAGTCTTAACTGAAACACAATAATTTCATCAAAATCGACCCAACCGTTTAGGAGTTCAGTCACACGCACAAACGTACAGTATTATACACACATCAAAAAAGTCTAAGCAACATGCGTGATATTACAAAATTCAATGCAACAGAGTTTTCGCAAATAATTTACTGCCAAGATAAGATTTCAAGACGTCAGCTCATTACTCAATTGTTTACAACTCAATATCATAATTATTAATAGTAATTTTGAAGATAGAAGGGGTCTTTCTAATACCCTAATCTAATAAGATATTAACGTATTACTTATTGACAATATGGGGCAATATATTATATCATTATAATAACATCTTTAAGTTATTGTTTCATTAGTTCCTTATACAGTGTAAGTGAGCACTGAGGTAGTTGTATGGTGGGTTAAGGTTCCAAATATGTTACTGATGACTACTACTCATTTGACACACTGTTAGTATATCTAATGTATACTTTACATGTGATTGTAAGTGGCGTGCGTGTCGTACTTACAATTGTTTTTAAAGAGCATTTCTATAGTTGTAGATGGTCTCACAATTTTATACTTCATTAATACAGCTTTAAAAAACACTTACGGTGCTGCGGCTACATCTAGTTACTTTATAAAAATAAATAAACAGTTAGGTTATAGCAAATTGGATATTGTGTGAGAACTCTTCGTATATAAATATCTAAATATACCAATTTTTTTATAGTGATAGATTGAACTTGTATTGATATTTGTATCATGGTGATTAGTGAAACTCAAATCAAATCAAAATCAAAATATCCTTTATTCAATTTAGGCCCTGAGAAGGCGCTTATGAACGTCAAAGCTATTACCGGTTCGGAAAACAGCCCAGTCATCGAGAAGAACCGGCAAGAAACTCGATCTGGTTTATCTTTTCATGTCATATATTTTTACAGTACCTAACATAAAAATTTACATTCGTTATTAGTGGATGCACAGAGAGGGGCGTCATTTCCAGATGTCACAATCGTTCACGTATTGATCCACCCTATAATAGCCTTTAGATATTAAAACCCGCTTGACATGGTTCTGATTCTATTCTGAAACTATTCTCATGTTTCATTCTTCTACTATTCATGTTTCATATTTCGACTACCTACCGGGCCCAGCGTGATCGGATGTTGTCCTAACCTAAGAATAAAAAAAAATCGTCGAATCAAATTGCGGAGCCTGTTATCGGTTTCAATTATGAGTCTTAACTGAAACACAATAATTTCATCAAAATCGATCCAACCGTTTAAGATTTTTTTTTCTCGAACTGACTACGCTATTGACCTGGCAGGGTCTTCACAGCTTCACCGGACTACTGAGGTTGGCGCAAGTTTAGTTTCTTATGTACCTTAGTTTCTACAATATATTCTAATATTGTTCATTTCTGTTATTAAAAGAACTTATAAAGACAACAGCTGTTATTTTTACATCATAGAACGTAATAATGTGAAGAACCAAGTACATGTTGCTTAGACTTTTTTGATGAGTGTATATATATATATATAGATGGAATAATAAATAAAAACGTATTTGAGAACAATAACGAGGTACAATGTATGTATGTGGAAACATAACAATTGAAGAATGAACTTTTATTGGTATTGTATAGGAAATGAAATGATGAGGACATGTATCCACAATTCACCCGCACATGGAGATTCTCTTCTTCGGGGTACCTTGGCTGAGTTTGTGGCTTAAATCGCTGATCTTGTTAATAAGGGCAATAGTCTCCACTGACACTGGGTTTTATTACGGTTTTCTATAGTTATTTTCACCGACTTTATAGTTGTTTTTTAACGCAGTTACGATCAGAATGGTTTGCAAGTTGTAAGATTTAAATGTACTCCGTTTTTAAATGCGTTCAAGTAAATTAGTGGACAGATACATTCCATTTAATTGATGAAACTAATATAGGAAAAGATCTATATTAAATAGATACCTAATAAAAATATGGAACAGACATGAAGAAAGAATTTATACACAGCTGACAAACTTGCAATTTAATAAACGGATATACAATAAATTGAAAAAAACAAACAGCAGTTAGTGCATGTAATAAAACAGAACTTCCTAACCGCACGAAGTTGGCATTTGCAATACGTTATTCATAAAACTTTTAAAATATACGTTTTACGTGTATTCTAATTAAATGTCCGAACAGCAGCTGCCTTTGGCTATGTTAGTGTCGTACAACTGTTTTGTTTAAAGAATTTAAACCGTATGTGGGTATGATAAAAATGTAAAGGGCAGAATTGTTTCTGCATCGAATTGTTCAAGTCAAAGAGTAGATAAGGGCCAAAATGATTCTTTAAAATTCACCAAGTATAGGCATACAGTATTTTATGTTTACAAATGAGCTAATTTCAACTACGCTGCGGTTTAATTACAAGTCTAAGAAAGGAAATTGATTTGTTTTAATTAGCTAACCTCGATCACATAATCACAAATATACATTTTAAGTGCAATGTGTGTAATATAGCTCAGAAGAATAATTGTAATTAGAGTTAATTTGATAGAAATAATAAATAGATTTTTTAGGCTGTTCAAATATGACGTAAGCAGAATTCTTGTTATATCTGACCGCCCCTCCCCCCTGGTCAGCAAAAGTAAGCTATGCTCTTACAACCCATTGCTTACGTAAACATTTATATAAGTGTTTTTAAATCCGTTCTGGTCAAATAAACAGATATTGCTGACGTAATCACCGCCCAGAACTCCCAGCTCCTATGTCATCAAAAATAAGCAAGTCAAGGGCCTCCCATTAGCGCTTACTTATTACTTGAATGGCCTCTGTAGTTTATCGTTTGTCCATAATCACATCTGACGCTGAGTGACAATGTAGGTGAAGATAATAACGAGATAAATTTTTATACGAGCTATATCACAAGCACAACTATCAAAACAGTATCGGCTACAAATTTACAATTTTCAAAGTCAAATATACTCTATTCAATTTAGGCCCTAAGGCCCTTATGAACTTCAAAATTACCACCGGTTCGGAAAACAATCCAGTCATCGAGAAGAACCGACAAGAAACTCGATCTGTTTTATCTTTTTAACATACTTATATTTAAAATACATTACACGTTACAATCGTTTTAGTGGATGCACAAAAATTTAAAACAGCTGACTAGCCAGACGAGATTTAGTACAAGTCCTACATAAATTGAAACCTTGGGAGAGCGTAGAAATATTCTTAATTTAGCTTTTTTGTTTAAACTGTTCAACAACTACATAGATGGCCTTGAATTACTGAGCATGTTTGGATTCTGGAATCCTTCTAGATATTCTCGTCATTCTATTAACCTTTCCAATTCTCCTTTTAGCAAAACTATTTTAGGTAAAGATTCTCAAGTGTCCAGAATAAGTAACTTATATAATCAATACGAGAACTTAGATAAATTTCGCATAACATTATAAAAATTTAAATATTTAATCAAGTATGATAATTGTTAACTTATTTATTTTTGCTTTTTTAATTTAGTTTACGTTCTAACATAAAACATGTCTTCACTTTTAATTAACGTGTACGATGCAAGTAGTGTTTACTTAAAAATTGTACAACTTAGTCAATGATTAAAGTAATATTTTTTGTTTGAATAAGCCGATGTAACAATTACTGTAAACCTAGTTAATAAAGAAATGTTCTGATTTCATTGTAACATTTCAAAGTATAGCCTTAATATTAACTTCAATCACCATCGCAAACGGTTTAGTTGAATAGTATTCGACCGAAAATTCAGCGGTTTCATGCACTCTTACTGTATTTTTTTCAGAAAATTTTATTTCGCAGATTATCTACAAATTTGATGAGATACATCAGATTTATTATCAACAAACATAACAGCACGTGGATCGATAGAGAAGTCAGTGAAAAACAAAAGGTGATAAACACAACGAAACAAAAACTGCAAGAGGACACAACTCGGGCGGGCGGAGGACTGCGTTGTTTTTCCATACCGTATCTTCATATCCGGGCGGAGGGCGTAGTCGCGCTTCACTTCTACTCGAGGAGCCTAAGTTTTAAATTACTACGGTATTTATTAACGGGCGTAGTTGTACGATGTAAAGCCATGAATACGAGATAGCCTAAATAAATCCCTTCAATTTTTGTTCGTTCTTCCTCTGGATCTTCCCCTTCTACTAGGTGTAGTACTGGCTCAAAGACACGCTTAAATGTTTTTTGTTTCAGAATCAGTATGCGGTGATGGCTTTGTTGATTGCGTGTTCCGATCGCGTCGATGGATGTAGGTTCGAATCCCATCAACTGTCGGAACTTTCGGTGAAGGAAAATATCATGATGAAATCATAGCGTGGTTGTAGGACTTTCTCCATTTCGCCTGACTAGCCATCACCCTCAAGTTGAAAATCTGTCACAACGCACCTGTTGGTGTGATCCAACAGCTTTACAGTCAGGCCTCTCTAAGTTTAGAGTGTTTATCCTTAGACCACATCGTCATTTAACATCAGATGGAATTGTGAAATATTCCCAAAAACTAAGAGGGATGGTAGAGATGTCTACTCGTTTGGGTCGCAACCAATATATAAATGGTGAATCTGGTTTATTGAGATTCGGAGTCAATCAATGTATATTCAACAGACTTGTAAGTATGTTTGTCAAGCAGCATAGGGCCTTAGTAATCCGTTGAAGCCATAGAATTATGCAACTGCTTCCACTTCACATAGAACGATCGCAGCTTTGTTACTCTATGGTTGAAGATATGAAAGCCCGTCAGGGCAATAGCGTAGTCAGTTCGAAAAAGAAAAAAAAACATCGTCGAACGGCGAGGGATTGCCGATTTTCATTTGTCGACGCTGTTTCTTTATTTATTAATTAGAAAATATCTCGTTGATAGTCGCGTTACGGTAAACGTGCAAAATACAACCAATGAAGAATTTGTTCGGAACACGGTCTCCTGGACTAGTAAAGCGGTTCTCAATCCGAAACGCGACGCATTCTCTGAAAGCGGGCCCCGGTACCGTTGTTGTCTTTATCTGAAGACAGCGCGGTCTTGACAGCGGGCTACGTCTGTACTTTTCGTAAAGCGCGCGCAAATTGTTCTAGAAAAAACGATCAACTCCCAATACAATCGAAGCGTCGCCGCCGCCGCCGCGCCACGCCGGTGCGCTTTTTCATTCCCTTTAAACACTGTTGTTGATTTCCCCTTTAATGATTTATACAATCGATGTCACTAATGTATTAACTTTTGAAGTTAAACTTCTTTTGGGACGGTGTGAATTGAATTTTATGAAACGGAAAAAGAGATAGCTGTAAACATATATATATATAGGTTTTACGCTGCGAGAGAATGAGATAGTATATACTTAATGTACTCGAAATACCAGTATTTACAAAGAGATGTAGAGAGAGAGAAACGTTGAAATCTATAGCACATTATTTTCTGTTGGATCGTGGTGACCGTCGCGTACTTTAAAAATTGTTCTGTGTTGTGTATTATTGACATTGTTAATGTATATTAAAATATTACAACATAATTCCGAAAACGAATGTTCAACACCTCCGTAGTGTATTCATTTCATTCTCTTAAAAATTAATTATTTAATTAATTAAAAAAAATTATTTAAATACTTTATAGGTTATAGCGTTTCATCACCCTCTGAAGTATTAATTGACCATATTATGGTTTAAGATTGTAAACACTCAAAAAAAGATTGGCTCTTAAGTGTAGATGCCGGAACAAACCTTTTGTAAAATATATTCAACTTGAGAATAGTAGCTAACCAGATGGACTTTAAAAAAAAATCCTATATATTTTCCTTTACCGAAAGTTTCGGCTTCTTTGCAAGGATTCGAATAACTCACGAATACGGATATTGGGATAGACCTTCAAATCGGAGGTGATCCTGCATATAAAGGGCATAAGGATGTAAATCCACATGCTATAGTAGCAATATGAGATCTACATACCAACATCTGTTTTTTTTTTTTTTTTACTGTTTCGGCAAAGTGATTTTACAGTACCTGATGGAAAGTACAGTACAGTCCATAAATAACGGCGACCGTCGGTGTTAAATAACAACGGCAGTCGTCCCTATCATTCCGACCTGCACATGTGCCTCTTCACGCCTCGTTTGAAGGACCCCATGTCATAAGAGGAAGGGAACACACTGACTGGGAGGCTATTCCACATCTTCACAGTACGAAGATAGGATAGGACAACAAAGATAGGAATTTTCGAACTTCTTCGTTCTTGCCGGGATGGTTGCTACTGTGAATTTGTGGAGACACTTACCCCCCCGCGTAGTTCTGTAGTGGAAAGGAGAAGATGGGATCAGATTAAAAACTGTTCAGAATACTCGCCATGATACAGACGATAAAACACGCTCAGTGAGGCAATATCTCTTCGCAACTGAAGCGGTTCCAGGTTGTTAGTAAAGCCTGCATCAATTACAATACGGACAGCCCGGCGCTGCAACTTGTCTAAAGCATCAAAGCGGTATTGGACGGAACCATCCCAGAGATGAGAACAGTATCCCATGCACGGCCTAACTTGTGCCTTATAGAGAAGGCATAGTTGACCGGGCGTGAAAAAACGTCTCACTCTATTCAGAATGCCCAATCAATTAGATGTTGCAGAGATAACACTCCCAATGTGGTCCCTGAGGTTGAGGTCGCTTCGGATGTTAATCCTTAGGATGCTTAGGCTGTCACGTTTTGCAAGTGAGTCGTTCTGAAGAGTAAGAAGAGGAGAAAACGGGGATTCTTTACATGAGAACACGCAAACCTGTGTCTTCTTGGCATTGAACTCAACCATGTTACTTGTTCCCCATAAAGATACGAGTTCCAAGGACTGGTTGAGCCCACTGACAAGATCAGCCCGCATTTTATCAATTTCACAACGACTAGCCGTGGGCCTGCTACAAAATCCACCATGAACCGTGCTGCCGTCACCATAACAATGAATGCAACCAGAGGCTAACATATCAATAATATGCATCAGAAACAGGGTTGGGGAAAGTACAGAGCCCTGAGGAACTCCTGCATTAACTATCATGAACTGCGAATTGTGTCCATCAACGAGGACATATTCTGCGTTCATGCAGAAAGCTAGAGAACCACCTACAGAGGTTGTCGCGGAGACCGTATGCCTCAAGTTTGTATAAAAGATAAAAATTGGTTTTATAAGCTAATCTGATATTCAAATGATTTAAACATCTACTTTCGGTACCGCTACAACACGTCCGATACGCGACCGGAACATTAACATTAACACTAGTGCCACCCCCTATTAGAGAGTTCGGCCTATAAAGGCAAGACGTTGTTAATCCGACATTCACTTCTTTGTCGAAGTTATTATAGGGCGAAGCTCTGCTCGGATAAATAGGCACAGTGCTCACAGAGTGTTAATCGGATTTCCTGGTAGACCGATTATACGTTTGTTTATTACAAAATGGCTATAAAAGATGATAGTAAAACCGCCATAAAGGCAATAATCGCAATAAAAAATCCGAAGTATAATAGTTAAGTCAAATAATAATATCTAATAGTTGCTCCCATTTAAAATGATTTTTAACATGATTAATAAAACTAGTAGGCGCCCAGAGGTCGACATTCGACCATAGTTCATTGATTTTTTAAAGTTTGAATTTTATTAGGGTTCTTTTGTCAAAGGGTATTATGTTATATCATTGTAGAATGTAGAATGAAAAAGGGTAATTGGAACGTAAGAATAAAATAATACATACAGTCGAGCATAGCAACCTCCTTCACAACCTTTTTTGAAGTCCTTTATTGACAGATGTCAAAATGTCTTTTTTATTTACATGTGTGTATATACTGTGTAAAATTGAAGCATTCGTGTCAGTAATGCATATTTTAATTAATTTAATGTACTTCTAATGCATTTTATATAAAATAAATAGGTTTCTGCACTTCTCCTCCATATAAACTTTAACTATGCCAAATTTCACGTTTATCCGTTCGCCCAATTCCGTTAAAAAGGGATGCAAAGTTTAGGCTTCACGTATTAATATATATGATATACGAAAATAGAAAAAAGGTGCGGACTAAAGTCCTAGAGACTCCAGAATAAAAAAAAAGGATATTAAGATCATAAAATGGATATCAGAGCGGGATACGTTACAATATCTCATATAACCGAACTAAACTAAACGGTTGCGCTTTGTATTCCGTGTTATATTAATACCTGAGCTAGACCGGATTGTTCGCACCACATCAATGATATAAAATACTCTCTAATTGCGAAGCATTTCGTATACTAGCAACCGGCGTGTACTCGTAACATTAATTATACTAATCTATTAATATCCCACTAATGGATACGTGGCAGGAGAATGAAAGATTAAGTGAAGTTAGAAAGTTCATCATAAATTTCTACTTTTTACTTTTGCGTTAAAGTAATATTTGCCACTGTCACGGTTTTTTTTTGTTTTACATCTTTCATATATTCGATCTGACTATTGTCTAAACTGATATGTACCTAAGTATTATAAAACAATGTAACCAAATGTATGTATGTCCATAAACTTTCAACGGAGATTTTTATATGATTCGAAAACTACATTTTAAGCGTAAGCGTAAACCATTACACTCAAAAATGCTTGTAACACCATTCAATAAAACGTTGAAATATAAATAATGCAAAAATATACCTAATGTGCTGATCACAGCACCTTATTCCTGTTACCAATTCTACAAGTATTTCTCAGAATTAACCACAGTTGAGAGAACCTATACTTTTTACTTTTCTCAATCCAAACCAGTAGGGTCCTTAACAGCTGCATTAATACGATATTCCTTGAGATTTTATTACAATCGAATTGGTATTAACTATACGGGACACAGCACCGGCCGCGGCTCTGATAATGCGACAAAACGGTGTAAAATTAAACGTGTAACAAATACACATATTCCAAACCTTTTAAAAGCCTCCATACCTACGTATTGTAAATAAGAAAAGTGTAGAGCGTCTGAATACTACTTAACCATTTGTCTCTGCAAATAATATGCTTTTAAAGCTAAAATTAGCTATAAATTATGCGACTACATAAGTAATATAAGTAACGTAAAACGTTAGTCCTTGCAAAGTTTATGTATAAATATGTTAATTTGTATAAAAACTGTTATAAATACGTCATAAATATTTATAATCATTCGAGTTTCATAAAAACAATGACATTGTTATAATAATATGACGAACGTTAAAGTTTGAGTCTTATGTATACTATCACAGGTTTGAATTTTTTTATACATTATTGATATTTAAAAAACCTATACCAATGAGTTATGTTTGATTGTAGGTTGTGCAGAAGATAACGAAATAAATACACGAAATATTTACGGTCAGATGCCCAAGTGTAGTGCAGCACGACGACGTATCTAATGTTGTTTACAGAATCAAAATGACAAATATTTTATTTAATTTCACGCCAACAGTCGGTCTGTACCGCCGTTATAGATGTTGCACATTAATATTCGATTCCTTTCTTAACGCATTCTGATATTCAACATAAGTAGAGGGCTCCGCAAACTTTTAGCATCACAGTCCGTAGTCACCCGCCGATGTGAATCCGTCGTTACCAATGTTGACCGGCGACTATAAAGTTTTTATTATCATATAATGTCAGTACGCTGGTCCGTCCAATCGCGCTGGTTCGTCGGCCGACATTAATGCTTAAGTTATGATTAAGTCTCACCGTTTTCACATTATCGTATTTTAGATTCAGATAACATCTAAAGATGTCCACTCGCCGATCGTTTAGTTTTACTCCTCATTTGCAAAGTTTATATCTAGAATCATCAGGCATGGTCAGGCTAAATTATTATTAGTAATTGAGTTCATAAAAAATAATTGAATGCTTCTTGTATTACTTGCAAACGAGAAATATAAAGAAGAACAAGAGAAAAATTTATGTTTTATTTGAAATATATAATAGTTGATGAATAAGTCCACAACTAATCTAATGACATTTGATTGGAGATCGAATACATATCGTATATAATTATCCAACAAGCCTGACTCTTTATGGTTGGAAGTTATGTACTAGAAATCTGGCGAATTACCAACACTAAATTAAAAATGACACTACGCACATTAATCATCGTCTTGTTTTGCCATATCGACTCTTGTGTCTATTCTATATATTCTGTGAAAAATACTACCCAGCATACTGCATAAAAAAGTAGAATAATTAAGATAAGAAATTGCCGTATCCTACTACATAATAATCTGTTAAATAAGAACGGTGACCACCTTTAAAATCTGAACAATGACAATCTTTACACCTGCTTACAACTTACGTCGAGATCCACTGCGTAACTTAATCAGTGACATCAGAACCTTGTTATTCAATTGCCAGGTATCGTGGTCACTATTGCGCGAAGTTTGCTTACTTTTGTCCACTGTTTAAACTCAAACAAAGGTAAATTGATTCACGACAACCTCATGAGATTTATTAATAACCAACTCCAGGCAACCAATCCTTAGCACCAAGTTCGCTATTTGTGCTAAAATATCACATACCAGACTAGGCCCCCCTCGGCAACTGCTCAAGCCTAGGTCCGTTCCCTCGGCGTGGAGCCCTTGAGTACGCTGCTCGCGCGATACAGTGACACAAAATCTTACATCACTGCGACAACATTACTCATGTCACGTCCACACACGTGCACGCATACACATGCAAGTGGAAGGGTTTTATCTTTTTTCCCTTATCAAACTGAAATAGTTTAGAATATTATCCGATACGAAATATATATAAGAGTTGTTGAGTTATGTATGCTTGGTACACATATATGTTTCAACAACTCATGTATGTATGAATAGTTAGCTTAGTTTAGGTTAGCTTACATAGGTCGCGAATTGCATGTATCAGGCAACAGCCAGAGCCGAGGTGTGCCGCGCACCCTTGAGCTAGCTGTCAAAATAAAATCGGCTGAGTGCCTTAAGCGCTCGCCTTAGTAGTCCGGTGAAGCTGTTAAGACCTTGCTTGGTCAATAGCGTAGTCAGTTCGAAAAAAAAAAAAAATATCCTGTTTACGACCGTTGTAAATATAAAAAACTAAATATTAAAACTTCCTGTCAGAACCAAGTAGGTACAGACCTAATCATTTAAGAATAATTTGAAATTGTAATTTACTCTCATTATGTAAAAGTCTCATGACACACCGAATATAGCAATGGTAAAATTTCCTGAAATAAGAAATACAGATATTTCTATTTACAACATGTCAGCGAAATCTATGAGATCTAAAGCCTATCACGAAAATAAGAATCCGAACTTATCTCAGACGTTATCCGATATCGACATCGTACCTGCACTAGTGTAGACGTCGACGGTATCGATACGAACGACTATCGAGTATCGATACTAAGCGCACGTCACGTGTCGTTGTCACAGAGAAATACTATCGACAGATCCGACATGATATGGCTAACCCTATCCCGATTCTTTCGATGATTACTGAACATTTTTGCAACTACGTATATGCTTTGTGGCGGAAACTTGATGCCTCATTACTTCAATATTTTTAATTCATGAGTCTTGTATTGCGACATTCTCACGGCATTTGACTTTATGTACTATATAGTTCGTTTTTGCGTACAAACCAACGAATTTGATATAATAACAAGGTATGTGAATTTTTATCGCTAGTTTATTAAAAATGTACTTTACTATTTTAGCCACAATTACGGTGTTAATATGTAAACATATAATTTAAAAAAAACTGTTTTATTTTAGACAACTCATTAATTTATTTGGTACTTTTCCATAAAATAATATTTATTCTAGTCAGTTGTGTACACAAATATATTAGTGTAGTTATATGGCTCACTAATACCTAGTGGTATGTTTTGCACAAGTAAAGCGGGCTATTACGACTTTATGACATCAGTATTCCTCACGACCAAAGCTTCCGAAAACCCTTCACAATTGTGATTTCTTTAATCTTTATT
Organism: Antheraea pernyi; assembly: GCA_015888305.1. NCBI lineage: Eukaryota > Metazoa > Arthropoda > Insecta > Lepidoptera > Saturniidae > Antheraea > Antheraea pernyi. Next base: position 238,312 of record MU159057.1, on the reverse strand, counting down.
TATTATTTGTTAATGAATGTTTGCGTTTTATGTTTATTTGATCGCGCTAATCGCTGAAGTTATAATTTTTTTAAACTTTTTACGTTTTATAGCCCATTTATTGAGGAAGATTATGTACTCTTTGACATCACGCTACGACGCTTAGATGTGAAGTAATTACTGAACAAAATGTAGGCTAGAAAGTACGGTAAGTGGGAAGAAAGTAACATTGTTGGCGGATCGAGTGTTACTGTGCGGGGTGGCTTACCCGACGAGCCAAACTATGAATTCCTATATCAGCTCCCTACACAACGATCAAGAGATTACCTAAAAAATACCGAGGTATTGTTGGTCACAACATAAAATTGAGATAAACAATTGAAAATTGTATTAAAATATTTTTATTCATTACAGAAAAGCGTAAAAAAATAGGGTATCGATTGCGTCACACAATTCACACAAACCTACCGTTTGTTTGGATGCATGGGCGCACACGATTTGCATAGCTTCATTAGGGGAGGAACGCACGGACGAAACGCGGCGCAGGCGGTACGCGCTATCGGACGGTGCGTTATCGACGCCGGCGTACACCGAGCTTTAGCGTATTTATTTTTATTTATCGTTAATTAACCGTGTGTGAGGTCCGACGCCTCCATTATAATTGGATCCAGATACTGAATTAGACTTAACGAAGGCACAATACAAGTTGGACTACATTAACCTTTAAATGAATGTATCCTGATCTTTTAAATTACATCAGTGCGTAATTTTAGGAGAGAACAATAAAAAGTGACCACGTAAATACCTGTTATAACGTTTACTACAATTAGATTAGCATTTCACTTTTTAATAAATATGTACTTATATGCACATAATGCAAGCTGCCTGTTCTCTAAATTAATTTCGGCATTTTATTACACAATAATATGTATCATATACGAATTAAAACTGTACAGATTTTAAATTTTATCAATGCTACGGCATAAAAGAGATTTAAAATGGTGTGAAATCCACAGATCGATATATTCTCAGTAAGGTGATAGTTACAAGAACATTTCCCAGCTTCAATGCTTAGAAAGCTTTGACCGGTAAACGAGCTCTACAGTTTTATAATACGATTTTTACTTTCCTATTTATCATTCTAAAACCCTTATTGGTCACTTCAGCATCAATTCAATCAATATAATCATTTAGTGTGTATCTAGTCTGTAACCAGGGAGACGGTCAGATATCCTGTACTTGACTGAATCACTTCCACCGTACATATCGTGCTGATTGTCAGGTTTCCGGATTAGTCAGAGTGTATACAGCCGCGGAAAGGCTTTCTTGCCGATAGATTGTAAATCTCTATGTGGTTACCATTATTTTCGGATTATCTTCAGGTAAATGTTTTAATACAATAGAAAAAGTTAAATCTGTGACAGAGTACAAAGTAAATGAGACAATAATAGCTCGGTTTATCAAGCAAACGTCTGTATCATTTTGTCGGCGCGTCTCTCAATAGAGGAGCGTGCAAGCGAGCGTGCGCAGTACCTCGGTGGTCTAGCCAAAATTAACATCTCGAAGCACGCGATTCTCAGGCACAGAGAGTACGCAAATCTATTTTGTCAATATTTGTCTACTTATTTATTATTCTCAATGTACAAAAATTCAGTGCATGTTATAGATATCTAACTCTTGCAACCGGAAATATTTTTTCTTAGATGATCGACCGCATTGGCACGTTCGTTGTAAATACTTATCATATACTAATATACTTCTGGTATTAGCTTAATCCTATGTTCGCGAGACGTATTGACCATACGACACAAGAGTTACTGGAACCGGGTGTGCACGCTCGCACTTCACTGACCCAGATCGCATAGTTAAGCTGTTTGAGGTTCTCCACTAAGAAACCAGTCGCCTTAGCACTGAATGGCATAATTAGAAGATGGAACAGTGCCAAAATATATATGCATATGACACTCATATCAAGCGAACACCTACCTTCTTCAGGGCATAATATAGTCAATTAAGTAATTTCTTTGTACTACATACATATTTCTAAATCACTTAAAATATGTAGGTATAAACGTTTGAAGTAAAATAAAACATAATGCCTAAACTCGTTTACTGTATTTATTGTAGAGTAATTTATTATTTTTTAAATAAATAAGTTACGTTATTACTATGCCCTTACCGTAAGCAACTTATTTTATTCGGTAAACCCAAGCGGAATTGTAGAGCATTCGCTTGAACTTCCCAGATTTGCTCAAGATTTACCAAGACTAGGAAATGACTGCCAACCAAACTCAATTGGAAGACACAAGAGGACCGCTCCAGACTAAGACCAGTACCCGGTGTCGTACGCCAAGCGAATTATACGAGCACAAACTGTCGAGCGGTGGCAGGAGCGCTACGAGGCCTCAGCCACAAGGGCGTTGACGCGCGTCTTCTTTCCGAAGGTGGGCAATGCCCATCGGGTAGTGAGGAAGACACGGCCGTCACCGACCCATGTGCAAGTCCTTAAAGGACATGGGGGCTTCGCGGCGTACCTTCACCGCTTCAAGATCAAAGACAGTCCCGCTTGTGTGTGCGACCCGGATGCCGAGGAGACGGTGATTCACCTTCTCCTTCAATGTCCCCGGTTTGACTCGTCCAGGTGTGACCTCCAATCCCAAATAGACATCGAACTCACGGAAGGGGTACTACATAAAATAATGGAGGAAGAAGACAGTAGAGAGCCGCTGCTGACGTTCATGGAACACGTGGCAGAAATAACAAAAAAAAAGAATATCTATTTCTTTCTAAAGGAAAACGGTAGTTGCACAAAAAAAAAAGTTCGAAAGCAATAGTCATAAATAAATATATAGTCTCGGATAATGTCCAGGGGAAATAGGGGACTTAAAAAAAACAATTAGAAAAAGAAAAAAATAATGATTATACAAACGAAATGTGCAGTGCTCTAAAAACAACGATGACTTGAAATTATTCCCACTTGTGGTACAAAATGTAAGCGTTAAGCGGATATCATATCTTCAAAATTAATAATTAAATTAACAAAAAACCTGTAACCTGTAGAACCTGAAAGCAACATAGCGTGATGATCTAGTACAAATAAAACTATCAGTCTGTCACAAAATATGTCACAGTTTTAGGCCAATACCAATTTTCAACAAAATATATTGCATGCAAAATCTGAAACACTGAGAAATCTAGTTCCGTAATTCCTGTCTATTTATATCGTGATACTATGAAAGTATTCGTCAAGTGTTCTCACAATTAAAAACTGTTAAGTATAAATGTGCACTTAACTTCATTAGTCCTAGCCTAAGTCATGTCCTAATGAATTTTTATCGATAATCTAACTGTTTTAACCATTCGTTTCTTCACCTTAATTTTGATTGTATTTTAATTATTATATTATACACAATGACGCAAGCAAATAGATCAAATCGTCCATATTTTATAAAACGTCCCTCATAAAGCTTTCTAATGTTCCAATTACAATGGTGATTCTTCAACATTTATTTTAATCTATAGTAAAATAATGTTTTGAAACACTATGGAATGTTTATCGATGAACCGGTTACATATATATTTTTACATAAATTAACCATATTTACATAAGTATACCATTGTTTTTTAATTCGAACCATTTAAAATTTATACCAATTTTATTACAAGATCTACGCACGTTTCATATGAATAATGAGCGCTGGATATTTTATCTGATTCACCATTACATAAATTAATCAGAATTTATATAATTATAATAATTAAATTCTTTATATCTTAACTCAGTAACATCACTTCATTGTATTTTAAATACCAAAAGCAACCATGGCAACGTAAAGATGACCTCAAAAACAGCAAATAAAACCAAAGATAGATGCCAAACATAACAACTCTGTATCAACTTTCTTGCATTTTTACTGTGACATTAAGTAGTACCGAAAGATTATTCTGTACTTTCCGCCGATTGGAGAGATATATTCACAACAGTATAAAAGAAGATTGTTCAAATTGACTGGCCTTAATAATTATCCATTGAGACATTACTTCAAAAATGAACACCGAAGAAGAATTAGATATCTTCTGCAGGAAACATACAACTCATGTAATTTGTTTCATTAAATTTTAATAAAAGATTTACAAGTATTTATATAGTTATTGTTGTTTTAAAGAATTCATCCCAAAGACTAAAGGCAACACTCTCCAATTATCTGGTACTTGCGCTCCTTCCAGGAATAAATCCTGAAGAATAGTAGAACTGTAGAACAGTAGGTTACTAATGTGTTATGAAAATCTGCGTTGTTAGTTACATTTAACGACAAGACACGTGTCGTATAGAATGAAAGAAGTCTTTGAAACTATTTTTTTTTAATTTTGTCTATATTACATACACACACGGAATCAATGGTAACCACAGGAATTCCATGATTTAATTCCACCGTCCCCATTCCATCAGAGGACGACCAGACGCCGTGAGGGTTTCCACCCTTATGTAGTTGATATCCCCGACATTCGTACGAAGCGAATCGCTTCCACATTTATTATACGTACGGCTAAGGTCTGGAATTTACTCCCGGCGCCTTTCTTCCCGTCATCATACAACTTGGGAGTGTTCAAGAATAGAGTGAATAGGCATTTAGCAGGTAAGCGCGAGCCATCGTCGGCCTCATCGTCACTTACCATCAGGTGAGATTGTGGCTAAGTGCGTACCTGTATACCATAAAAGAAAAGAAAGAAAGAACCTGGAGTTTTTACTACAACATTTAGTAATACATTAATTAAATAATATCTGTTACCACAGAAAGATTCGTGATTTTTTACGCGGATACATTGATATCATTTTAGGCTTGACAATTTTAAGTACATATCATCATTCATTATGACGAAAGCTACTTAAATTCAGAATATATGCATGATACTTCTATCACTTAAAACTTCATGAATAAATTTAGGCAAAATAAGATCGAATCTTATAGAATAGAATATAGAATATATATATAGAATCTTTGATAAATTTGAGTTAGAAGTAAACAAGTATATTTATTGTTATATCATTATCAAATCGATGAATAAGTCACCACCTACATTCCTCGCACATAATATTCCATATTGAACAATATTGCAGCAGTTGTACATAAAACATAGATGATGATAATATGACCACAGTCCGCCTACATTTTGGTAAGTTCATCGACTTCAATGAAGACGTTTACACACATATGATGACTTAATATTTGTAGATAGGTGTGCACCGGACCTAAATGCATGCAGTGCGTCGGTGGATACCGATCGGTGTGGTCTAAGTGACGAGAAAAAGTTATTCCATCTATTTGTACTGAGGTAATCGAATAAAAACAAGTAACAAAGAGAGATAAATTGTGTGGTTTTATGAAACCATGTGGCAAATGAAACTTTTTGCGGAAAATGATTAGAGAGTAAAATGAATTAGGAATGGATATATAGGGTATTAAAATCGCGTTTTTTAAATATAATTTAATATTTGCAAAATGGTAATAGGAAATCAATAAATAGAAGACAAGATATCTAACTCTTATTTTTAACCTGTGTATTTGAGTACAAAATACATAATAAATACAATTATTCATATGATAGACGCATATTAAAAAGTGAGCACAATATTTATTTATATCATTAAATTATTTTAAATTAGATCATGGGCAAAGCGATATTGGCCATGCTGCTCTGCCGAGTGCCCATCACTTATCACTACGCGCGCCGGCTGTAATGCGACATGGGATACATGGATGAAAAAAATAGAGACGATTGAAAAATACACTTAAAAAATCATATTATAAAATTATTAATATGAATTTATCAGAAAACTAAAAGCACAAAAATTGCTTCCCGCTCATGAGTCAGCCCCTACACCGTGGATACTCAACCCACTGGCCAAGTGGTCCGACTGTGTACTAATAAACCGTATGATAGAACATGACGGGCCCCGCTCTGTAATCCATTGTGTTTATATTACGTACATTACCGACGCTTATTGAACGTATTTCAATGTCACAGTAGCATATTATCATAAAACATATGAAATGAATCGATTTTAATTTGAGTCAATATTTGGAACATAAATCGTAATTGGTTTTTACGCAATTTTAATTGATTTAATTGCTAATAAGAGTTTATGGCGTAACGCCAGTTCAAGGTTTACGATCATTTATGTTATAAAGTTAAAATATTTGAAAAGATTTAATCTTCTAATATATGTATATGGGCTTCATAATAATTAACACCTGTGATAGTATATATTAAGGAACTGATGGAAGGTTGTACTTTTCACATACATTAATTTATTATGTTACCAGCAGTGTCCGCGACTCTGTCCGCGTGGAACCTAATGTAAAAAAGCAGTAACTAATAAAACCATCCAAATGAATTAAGTCCGTTTAATTATCTTATACATATTACCTATATTATACAATAATTTTTGATAGAGTGAACCGATTTTAATGAAACTATGACTAAATGGTACTCGAAGATATGCTTTATGATTAATTCCTTGTGAGGTTTTGTCGTGAACGCAGTACTTTAGCAGTGATACTTGTTCAAACAAACATACAGATAGACTGACAACCATTTCTTAAAATTATTGAAATGTATTTTATTACTTATTCTAAGACACCGACAACAATGTTGTTCACAAAACTGTAAAACTTACAGACACGCTAGATTAACAATCTTTTTATATGTAAATGTTCTATTAAAGAAGTCGGCTTAAGTATTGTGTACACTGTCTCAGAAAGTTATATAAAAATTAACTGAAATTTTACGTGTTAATGCAACGCGAGATTGGTTTTTTTTTAAATATGTTATTGGTTTTAACGTTTTACCACAATGTCATCTAATTTGAAATGACGTTGTGATCTAAGATAGTAAACACACTAAACCTAATGGAGAGCTTACTGAACTTAAGTCGCATCTGCTTGGCTATTGATTTTCAACTTAAAGGTGGTAGCTATCCAGGCCAACTAACAAAAAGGCCTACCACTATGGAATTGCATAAGTAAATTAAATTTCCATAGGGCTTGCATTTGTATGTTTGCATGACTTTCATCTCTTCTCATGACATGCCCGTACCATACTAACATTTTTTTTTTCGATCTGTCTACGCTATTGACCTAGCAAGGTCTTAACAGCTTCACCGGACTATGCCAAACTAACGTATTCCTTCTTAACTTCTCTATAACTGACGGTATTTTCAAACTTCCTCTCATATACTAATCCCTAATCTTATCCATTCTAGTTATACTACACATTTATCTTAATCCGTGTCTTTTGTGGCCAAACACTCAGATCCAAACAGCATGACAGATGAATCTCAGTTAGCCAGTATAGCTGCATAATAATCAGCCAAACCCGTATTCAACCGCCCTGAATAAACTAAAATAACATACGAAATCGATCAGATCAGACACGATGTCTAAATCTAAACTCGATACATCCCAAATTATACTACAATGCTATGAATTAAGAGAAATATTGCCAAAATTGAATTGAAATTGAAATTGAAATTGAATTAAGGTTCAAATCATGTAATTAGCCTGAGTTTTCAATAAAAAAAAAAAAACAGAAAAAGAATATGGATTTTTTTTAGCGCTCAATCTGGTCACCTCTTGTATCAATTTGACACTATACATCTATCAACATAAGTACACTGAAAGGTAAACAGTTTAATATTTAATAATCCTTGACCATTAGTATTTAGTAATATCAGGTAAAATTCTTAGAAAACACATCTAACAAATCATTATCATCATCAGCATGTAAAAGACACACTGCAAGACCATAGGCCTCTTCCCGAAGGTAGATATGGGCATAATCACCAAGCCAAGTCACGACGTATTGGCGATTTCAAACTTCGAGAAATCCATAGTTCATATTTTTCCCAGGTTTCCTCACGATGTTCTCCTTCACCATGACCCGACAGTGTTACCAATTTAAGTTGATAAACGTTCGCAAAAAAATAGTCGTTGCATGCCAGAGTTCCAACCTGCAGACACCGGATCGATATTCTATCAATGAAACCACTAGTTAACCTGTAAATATATATCACTAAATAATTAATGTTCTCATTAAACAAATCCATTCCAATCAGAGACCGATGATTAATCCCAACAAAGTTTGGCTAGACAAAATTGAAAATCCATCAGTTCACGATTCCCGTCAGCCTGACCCCGCCATTGTCAGTGGGGACAAAGAAACGTTAATCGTCCGCGGATAGGTATACGCAGATTCGGATCCATTGTCCCCGCTATTGTCCGCGCCTGATGCGAAAACGCAAGGGAACTTATTACGAAAACCTTCTGCTTTAACACGCACTGCGCTGAAAAACCGCCACATGTCGCTTCTATAATCGAACGTGTAGCAGTAATATAACTAAGGTTTACTTTAGCCGAGTTAACAAATACAGAATATATATTTGGGTTCATGAGATACACATGTGTGCCTCACTAATTCTTATATGTATGATTAGTATGATTAAAGTTGTTGCATCCAAAGCAACAAGCCCTAGCCGAGGTTCGACCACTTTGACACCTATGAGTTTGTTACTAAGCATCTGAACGCCATAAATGCTTTTCCCATTAGTCCAATGAAGCTGTGATAGTCCATCAGGCTAATAGCGTCAGTCAATTCGAAAAAACAAACTTAGTTCGCATTTACGAAATAACGTGACACATTCTGATAGCTATAAATGTATATTTACTAAAGGTTAATAAGATATAATTCACGCAGTCATCAATCGTTTTATTTTAAGACTTTGATTGCACAATATTGTTTTTATGTCCTAGGTAGGTCATATAGGACATAGGTAGGTCATCTTTATAATGAGTCGCAAGCTGATTATTTAGATAACTTAAGCAGGTTAATTAGCCCAATTAGGAATAGTTAGATAAAATTTGCTATCAATTAATAAAATAACAATTATCTACTTAAATTTCCACTTTGATTTAGATGTCTGTTTTATAAGAATTCACGTATACTTTATACGTGAAATCTGCATTCAAACTTAATCTTGTCAAATTTATTTTACTTTTGACATATAAACTATCTTTTAGGCTGAGATTTTAAACTCAGATATATTCGTATGGTATCGCGGACTTTTTTGTAAAAGTAATGAATATTTTTGTTTTAGATTTTATTTCAAACCGTTGAAGCAGCACTCGCCATATTATAGATTTTTTGCCGATTTCAATTATATTTCTTGTGTTTAATTATCGACAATATATATTTCCCAAACACTAAAAAAAATATCACTGGGGGATAATATACCTGTCTAACAGTGAAAGAATTTTCAAAACCGGATCAGTATTACCACAGATTCCCCAAAAACAAAACTTGACCTTTGTTTGTTTCGCATCTTTGTTTAGCAACGCCATCTCTAGTTATATTTTTTTAATGAAACATTGTGAAACATAACTTGACTTAATTTTTGGCAGTCGCCGCGCTGTGCACCATACAGATTATTCTGTTATTATATGCCAACAACATGAAACACTCGTATGAACATGAGAAGTTGTATGTCAGAAATTTTTATCTCAAAATTTCAAGTTTATAAATCAATAGCTTTTAAGTACATAAAATACATAAGGAAATATTAATTATGTTTTACAATATAATAAATGTAACAACATATAAGTGACAGCTTCGTTTACACATATTTTTCAACTTTGTCGAAATGGTATTATTAAAGTGAACTTTCTTTAGAATCGTTATGGTTCGAAAACCAATGGAAAGAAAATGTTTCGTGACAAAGAAACAAATACATCAATGTGTATGTAAGAAGGGTTCTATACTTCTAGCTATGTCTATTGATTGATAATTACGTATAGAAACGTCATGTCGCCGTAGCTCAATTATAACGTACTACATTATATGGTAAAATTATACGGACCGACGAAGACGTCGTTTCGGAACCCAACGGTCATTAATTTTGTTATTCGTTTTTTTTTTCAAAGAAGCATATGGAAGTTGAAATATAACTTAAAAATTTAGCTAATCTATCTGCTATATATATAGCACAAAGAAAATTTACCAAAATCCATCAAGAATTTCATTAACTACAAGTTTTTGACTTTCGTCCGTTATCCAGAAGAACTTCATGCGTTTTATGTTACAAAACGTATCCTAGATGTTACTTTATAATATTAGATATCACTGTGTCAAGTTTCGTCAAAATTGGTTCAGTACTTTCAGAGTGATACGCGTTCACAGGGACAGACAGACAGACGAAAATTGTAAATAGATAATTTTTGACTTATATATATCGATATAAGAAAGACCACCCAGATTATAATTTTCAAAAAATATTTAATGTACATATTTGGCCTAGTTACAGTTTGATGTATGTATAGATACATTACACATTACAATCGTTTTCAGTAGATGCACATACAGAGAAGTCAACTCCAGAGATCGCCATCGTTCACATATTGATCCACTTTACAATAGCCTTTTGATATCAAAACCTGCTTGACATGGCGTTTAAACTTACAGTCCGGCAAATCGGTAATATACTTATAATATTATAATATAATTGTATAATATTTATCAATCCATCCCACATATCAACACTTTCATTAGACAGATGATATCATGATCATAAACACGTAATATGTCTGAAATATGTTCTTGATTTCCTCTATCAAAAACCGCGTTTTAAACGTTCAGTGCGTATACTCTTTTATTTCGATTTAAATTTCCCTCTCCCCCTTGCACGATCTCATTGAAGTGTTGCCGAAGATGATCAAGATAATGAGCTTCGGATATCATCCCGGTTCCTCCATTGTTTGCCAGTTTGCCCGTTACACGTATCCACTTATTTTTCGTTGCCATTTTCAGAATTATTTAATTTTTAAATATGTGAAGTTAGTTAAGCCTTAACATAAATAGCAACCACCCGCGACTCCACCTGCGTTACTAATAATAAACTTAATTATAATAAAATAGCCCAGCGCCATCTACTGTCGACTAACATAAAAAAAAATTAGTTGCACCAACGACATTCAAAGTTGTTGGTATATCCCACATATACCAACATTCAATTTTATACATATAGACAAATATATCTTACTAGCCGACCCGTGCCCACTTCGTTGGTTGGTAATAGGCTTTATCAAGCTACAACTTTTTTCTAGAACTCAATCATATATCTCTCGTCGTTAAAGCGGCGTTCGTAAGAAACGTTTTACCATTTTTTCTCCGACTCCCCAGATATTACCCCCTACAACCTCACAAACTTTACCACTTTATCATATTAGTATAGATAATATAATTAGTTAATAGCTTCTACCCGCGACTTCGTACGCGTGGAATGCTTATTTCGCGCTAAAACGCAGCGGAAGTTCTGAAAAGGAAAAAGTATTCCGATTTTGCAACATTCGTCATTGCTGCTTCGCTCCTATGAGTCTTAGCGTGATGATATAGCCTATAACCTTCCCTGATAAATGAGCTATATAACACTGAAATAATTTCCAATTCAAATCGGACTAGTAGTTCCTGAGATTACCCCTTACAACGTCACGACGTCACAACTTACAACTCACAAACTTTACCTCTTTATAATATTAAGCATAGATTAAAACATATCATTTTTTAATAAAATTTACATGATAACTAGCAATAAAATCCTATATACCACGATATAATCAACTCTTAAAGCTATCTCCATTAGAATTCGTTCAATCGTTCAAGCGTGATCGATGTACAAACATTTCAGTGAACATATTTTCACATATATCTAAACAATTAATAGATAAAAAGAAGTTTGTTCGTAAGAGGTAGTGTCCGCACTTACTAAACCGTTTCTGAAAGAAAACTCATTCAAACATAAAAAGCTACGTGAGTAACATGGGCTATATGTTATTAACTTTAATGAGTACAGAGTCTCGTTATAAAAAAATAATTAAACTTGGATCTAAATATAATTATACAAAAACGAATACATAAATATAACTCGGTGTATTATAATTTCTTTGAGTGAACATTCACCATTCTTATAATTTCTCAGTTTTATATAAGTGACAACCCTGTCATCAAACTCATGCATCGTTAGTTATTATTATATATTTGTAATTAAATACAGAAATACCAGAAGCGTAATTGACTATGTTTTATACAAACATTTATGCGGGTTACTTGAACTATAAAAATCTGCGAACAATTACACGGTTTTATACTGCATTAGATATTATTTCATAATGAGTAGTACTCAAGAGTCCAGTAGGGTTGTCGCTGATATGAAATAATAAAGCAAATGTTGCGTTCTATCGGATTTTTTAATACTGTATAGGTTATAGCATTTACCACAAAAATTCCTACCACCGTGCTTAGGTTTCTACACGATGTTTTCCTTCGTCAAAAGCTTCGGCTTATTTGTACAGATTTGAATCTACGTCTAGCGACACGATTTCTAAACACGTTAACGAACATTTCTTACTACGTAACTGTATGATTTTTAATCCTATTTATTTTCAATCAATTAACCATTTACATTTAATTAATCTATGATATAGCTCGATTGGTATCACTGAAACTTCTAGAAATTTCATTGTCAAATTTCAGGTAGAAAAGATGTAAAAAATACTTCATAAGCCTAAAGTCAGTAATATATTGACACCCAGTCCTATTTACAGTTTTTGTAATTAATTTTTTTCAATTGTCTTTGGTATGTTCCACCTTGTCTACTGAGCAATCACCATTCAAACTAACTGTTATCTATAATTCGTCACATGTTACTGATCCACTAACTTCACCTTACTCACCTTAGAACTATGTCTATGAATATTTATTTTTATTGTGAATTTATTTTAATTGTGAATATATCAATTACATTATTCACACATTCAAAATGATATAAAAACGTTTTTTGTTACAACCCTAAACGCATTGCTCGCTTTGATTCATGCGAATGCTCAACTTTTGTATTTAACCTAACACTCGGTTCTGTTAACAAACAAAAATGGACCTAATTTAACAAACCATTTAAGACGAATTTCCATTGATTAGTATTCGCGTGTCTAATTTCGACAAACAGCAATTGTCTCAGCGGCAAAGATTAAATTGATTTATAAGACAGAGCATGTCCGTCACCCGGTTCTCGGTATGAACTCGTAAAGAACAACGTTCGTGATCGTTTCTTCAGTTTACGTCGTACCCTTTTGATGTGATGCTAAATCAAATGTGATTTATTGAGAGGAATTCGCAAGCTCGTGCTTCGTGAGCCTTTATTTGTTCGAATTGAAACGGTTATACAAAACTAACGCAAACACCTTTGATATTTTAAACTCGTTCAATATACGTATAAACCTCCATTATCACATCCAGTATCCACTTGAATGTAACAACTTTATATCTTCCAAATAGTTACATATAATACTTGTTGATGCCTTTTAGTAAGCGACACATAATCGACCTCGTCAAATGCCTTTCTCTAAGCTAAAATACTGTCCTGCAGAGTTTCTATATATGAGTACCACTGACAAAGAATGAATTCACGCTAAAAGTTTAGAGTGCCTCAAGTTTATCGTTTCTTATCTATTATATCCATAACTTATTTCGACCTTTTTTTATAATTTAATATTATTCTGCAATTGGAAAGTGAAGTGGAAAAGGAAAGTGTACTACACATTGTTGCTAAAGCCAGGTTTAATTTATTGTATTTTTAACAAAATACATTGCCTCAATTTCCCAGTCTTTTAACTTTAATAGACAATCTGTAAATCACGACAGTCATATATTTCGCAGATTTGATCATTGAGCATACATGAATTATATAATTATAGAGCCTATTGTTCATTTTAATACTTCAAACGTACTTAGTACTACAAAATTGTGACAAAAACTTGTAAAAATAAAAACAAGCCAATGATCACACTAACTTAAAATCTGGAAGAACTAACGAATGTATTAAATATTTACGTATGTGTCACATGAGGTAGTATTTTTTGTTTGCTTCCCTTACTTTAAAAGCTTGATAAATATTGTACAGAGTACCTAAACATAACCATACTGTTATATTGATACGACGAATCACTCAAACCTTTTATAGTATTGTAAGTATAATCAAAAAATTAAGTGGACGCTCCAGAAAAGTTTAATTTTATAGAAATCAATAATTCGTAATATACTAACAACAATTTAATATATTGCTCTATGTATCCTGTACAATGTAATTTACTCTAATGGACACCAAATTCACAGAGGTCCTAAAATAAACTAAGTGCATCACACTGTCATCTGTGATAAGGCCGCGACATATGTACCACGTCAGCGGCCATCGCACCGGCCGACGGCACCGACAATGTCGTTGTGTTGTTCAATTATTAATTCGACATACACTGTACCATCACGAATAGAGATGGGTTATTTATGATCGATTAAATTGAAGAATTTGGTAGCACTGTTGGTATTTATTAGATGCTACTCTGAAATATATGACCCGCAGTAATTACCCCAAATATATACAACTTTAAATTGATGATGCCTTAGTTGATAGCATGTTCCAACACAGCGTCAATGGACGTAGGTTCGAATCCTTGCAATATAATCGAATCTGCCGTTGAAGGAAAACATTGTGATGATATATAGTATGCTGCTAGGGTTCTAAGTCCGCCTGGTTAGCTCCTATCCTCAAGTTGAAGATCTGCCTCCAAGCACCAGTTGGTGGATTACGGCAGCTGCACTTGAGAGCTAGTTCCCTCTAGGTTCAGCGTGTCTACCATCTTAGACCACGTCGTTATTTAACATCAGGTGTGATTGTGGATAAGTATACTATAAAAAAATTAAAATGAAAACATGATATGCATAAACAATACTATGCTTCTTTCGTTTTAATTACTTTATCAATGATCTATAATATCGTCAATTGTTTTCTGCAATTAAATATTTTATGGCAGATATTGATGATTCCTAAAACGATAAAGAATAATTCGATTTTTAAATCGATTGTTTCATTGTCGATATTTAAAACAAATTATCGGCGTACCCTACTCGCGGACCGATTCGTCGCATGTCGCGTCCAGTCGTACTAGATCCGTGTATGATTTATAAGGACGCCCGTACCGGCCGCGGCCGTACCGTTGACAATCCCTCTCCTGGTACAAATCGGCCTTTACTGTCTAAAGGTTAACTGTCAAATTGACTATGCATTTAGTTCAAACACAACATCCATTTGTTGAAAATTTAACTCAGAATAACATTTATAATAATATTCTGTACTAATAAGTACCTGCTTCTACTTTTGGTTTAGATTTACAAAACGATGTTTTTACGAATTCGATAAATTTACTCTGTTACTAAGGCAGCGTTCTTAAGAAACGTTTTCGTTCGACCATTTTTTCTCCGACTCCCCAGATATTACCCCCTACAACCTCACAAACTTTACCTCTTTATGATATTAGTATAGATAATATAATTAGTTAATAGCTTCTGCCCGTGACTTCGTACGCGTGGAATGGTTATTTTGCGCTAAAGCACAGCGGAAGCTCTGAAAAGGAAAAGATACCCCGCTTTTGCAACATTCTTCATTGCTGCTCCGCTCTTATGTATCTTAGCGTGATGATATATAATATTGATAATTGAACCTTCCATGATAAATGAGCTATATAACACTGAAAGAATTTTCCAAATCGGACCAGTAGTTCCTGAGATTACCCCTTACAACGTCACAAACTCACAAATATTATTACCTCTTTATAATATTAGTATAGATAACCGATTTTATCCACAGTTTAATACAAAAACAAAGGTAACCATATAGAGGTATAACAATACATGAACAGTCGTAACTGTTATGCTGGCATACAAACGTTTCAGCTGCAAGGTATACACCAGACGATCCCGGAGCTCGACACGGCTGAGTGCATTACTATGGTGGGGCTTAAATCTAATGGTTGCAATCGAGTTAATCACTTTTGACATATCCAAAGGAAAATTAGGCATATTTATGGTATATTTATATGTTCACAAATTTTATAGAGACTAGGATCGATCGTGAGTGCTTTTTGAGTCGATTTCAAATAAAAAAAAATACTATATATATATATAACTATCCATAGGTTTTGTTTTAGTGGGTACCTACGTAACTAAAACAAGATGTAATTAATAAACAATCAAAACTTATTTGATCCACAATTAGGCCAGAACAACCAATCACTTTCGAATTGTCGAGTAGTGTTTGCGTGAAAAAGCAAGAAACATACATCCATCATCACAAACATTACCGTTAGTAATATAAATAGGATTTAAAAAAAAAAAACAAATAATTAAAGTTATCGAATATTGTCAAACTAATCACTTACGTTGTAGCACCAGCTACGCCATGGGTCACACGCAATCTGAAAATAGAGAAACAAGTCTTAATGAATATCAGAACGAAATATTATTTTCGTGTTTAAACACTGGTCTTTCAATCAAAATCAATAATACTTTATTCAATTTAGGCCCTGAGAAGGCTCTTATGAACGTCAAAGCTACCGCCGGTTCGGAAAAACAACCCAGTCATCGAGTAGAATCTGCAACAAACTCGAACGGGTTTATCTTTTCATTATACATATTTTTATAAACTAGTTACATTCGTTTTTGGTGGATGCACAGAGATTGACGTCATTTCCAAACGTCACCATCGTTAACGTATTGATCGACCCCAAACTGAACGAAACGAGATTGTAGGAAAGTTATATAAGGTTGAATCGCTATCCCCATACACACAGTGATAAGCCCTTCTTATTGACTGTCTTTTAGTATATTCTGATATCCGATCAGCCTGTTGACTGTAGAGCTCGCAATGGTAGCCGTTTTATATGATTGTACTGTGATTACCTTTAGCTAGGCAGTTATTTTGTCGTCCTACAATAAAAAAACAGGATATGTCGAACAGACTCACGATAGAAGTGATTTTTTTTTATTATAAGTAAATATTTTTATTATACGAATACCATAAAAAGCGTTACGCGGTGTTCTAAGGCGGTCACCCATCCAAGTACTGACTGCGCCCGACGTTGCTTAACTTCGTTGATCGGACGAAAACCGGTGTTTTTACCTTCTACCCGACAAAGTGTTTACTCCCGCCAATTTTAGAAAAACAAATATTTTATCAATCGAACAGTTAAAGTCTTCCCATAAAAAATTCACTTCAAAAAGGATATTAGAACATAAATGTTATTACAATTACACTGAAATTTGCAACAAGGTAATCAGTTGACTGTCGGATGTAATATTTCTAGCATCGCAACACGTAGAAATCTACTTGTAGGTGTAAAACAAAAAGATGTCTTAAGATAACTTCATATAACAGTTGGACTGGAGGAAATTATTTTCGAGTAAGATGTTGAATGTCTCAAAGCGAATGACATGTATATGCATATCAAACTAGTCACCGTCGTCAGTATATTAATTTCTGCTGTTGAACATTGGCGTAATAGTACTGAGCCCCGGCACGATCTGTACGTCGCGTTGCTGTCGTAAATAATGTTTCCATGAGCTGCAAACGTTGGCATCTTCAACACTTTCATAACAGACCTGATTTAAATTCACTATAATTTTATAATAAACAAATAATATTTTCGAGTTATTTAAATAAGGTGGTATTAAATAAAATAAATCTTTAAATATTTCATCATCTTACACTCAATTTCTTTTTTGGTAAATATAAGCCGATTTTTTACTTTCAATCAGATGTACCAGTAATATGTCAATTTTTTTTTTCGAACTGTCTACGCTATTTACCTAGCAAGGTCTTAACAGCTTCACCGAACTACTAAGGCGAGCGCTTAAGGCACTCAGCCGATTTTATTTTGATAATTAGTTCAAGGGTCCGCGGCACACCTCGGCTTAAGCTGTTGCCTGATTCAAGCAATTTGCGACCTATCTGAGCTAACCTAAGCTTAGATACATATTCATACTTATATGAGTTCTTGAAACATATATGTGTACCAAGCATACATACCTCAACAACTCTTATATGTATTTTATTAGATAATTTTTCTAAACTGTTTCAGTTTAATAAGGCAAAAACAAAAATAAAAACCCTTCCCCTTTCATGTGTAAGCATGTGTCGTGCACGTGTGTCGAGGTGATATGTGTAATGTTGTTGCAGTGTTGTAAGATTTTGTGTCCACTGTATCGCACGAGCAGCGTACTCAAGGGCTCCACGCCGAGGGAATGGACCTAAACTTGAGCTGCTGCCGAGGTGGGCCTAGTCTAGTGTGCGGAAGCCAAATTTACCCCCAGACCACGACGACGTGTTCTGTGGTTACGCGGGCATGGGCGTGACAACGCTCTGTTTGGAGAGACAGGCTGGTACTGATCGTTCATTGCCGTTATTTCATCGGGAGGGTCAGTAAAAATATGTCGCAGACGTCTTTTACAACGCGCAGCGTTCGGTACGAGTTCGTGTTTTGCGGCGGATACCACTAACGGACTGGGATCAAATATTCATATATACTATAAACAAGAGGTAGCTGTCTGGAGATAATAAGAAGAAAGAATTGAAGCTAACATATTTGATACAAAGGTGTATGTACGAAGGTTCCTGAATTGTAGTAAATCAATCGTAATATTTAATACATTTGTGTTTCTAAATATATAATTATAATTTCAAATTAAACATCAGCAGTTTAATAATAATAGAGCATTTTGAGTCATTCCTGTCTGAATACTAAAGTCAAATTGAAACTCTACCATCAGTCACATATATGAGTTCCAGTAACTATACTGAAGTTCGGCCCCTTAATTATGTATTTCGCAAGAACAAAGCATTATCAAAATAGCAATATATCAACATAACAATAGAAAATTCAGTCATGAACGGTTCCATAAATGTATTTCTTATCAACCATTTCTACTTGAGACCTAATTGCCAAGCGTTACGTAATACACGCATCTTTGCCATTCCGACTACAACACTTAGATAACCCTATATATAATACGCATGGCTAGATTATGTATTGAAATATCATGAACGAATAACAACATCAACATATTTTTGACGCATTCGATACATAGAAACAGTCCTTACTTAAAAATGAAATATAACCGTGTGTTATACTTGTAGACGATATACTTATGATTACTATCTGTATAGCATGTAATTAGAATTAGGTTGTTTTTCTCTTATTGTATTTAAATACATTACAAAATAATTATCCTTATCTATAAAAGTCATGCATACCTGTGAAATTAATAATGATACTGTAATTTTATATTGTAATTAAGAATATGTAATTTTACTTAGATATAATCTTAATGTTGATGGTAAATATAGAAGATAAATAAATAGATAACCAATCCTTAATAACACTGCGGTATGCGTAATTCGAGAAACTTCCTATGACTAAATCTATAAATAAATAATAGTTTAAAAAACTTAAAAAAAACCATCTAAACAACAGAAAATAAATTGGGATTAAGATATAAATTAGAAATAAATGTATATTTTTGTCAAAAGTGACAAAAAAATGATAAAAATACTGATATTTGGATGTCATTTTATAGATGGATTTTTTTAGTTAAATTTTTTTTTCTGAGTATTTCATTGTCATCGACCTTTGACAGGTGTGCAAAGTTTGAATTAAATCTGATCGTTCAAAGTAGGACCAAATCAAGCTCAAAGTGGTCGGTTACATACATACATACAGGTGAAGCTAATAAAAGCGTGATAAAAAAAGAATGCATATTTTACATCAATTATAACTATCTATAAATTATTCATAGCATTCCCATAATAAAATAATGACCCAGTACTGCCTCAATAACAATACGAATATAATAACATAACTTATATAACATCCTAGAAGAACACGTATGCCGAGCTCTTCGATCACCCTTCACACATTAATTATCCTATTCGCAAAGAACGCCGATGTTTGCTTTACGAAAATTTACGAGACACTCGTGTATATATGAAAACATTGCCAATATCCCATAAGTCATAACGGGCGACGTGAACACTTGACTAATTAAAGTTAAAGTTGATTGCGAACTGTATGTTCTCTGTTTAATTAATTCTGGACGAGAAGATGCCAAAGGGGACCGTAAAATCCCTATAAATTCAATAATGATCGATTTATGGCGGACGTTTGATGAGATCTTGTATTTTTTTAAGTTTATTTATCGACGTAATTTAGTTTTATATGGCTCAATTCATATCGTTACAATACGTAGATAATTTATAGAGCTGTTGGTGACTGCGGATCATATAATTATTACCCAAGTCTCATATCTAAGTCATAATGTTTTGTAATACACACAAAAGAAGAGAAAAAATACCTAATAAACAAGGGCTACGAGGCATGGGAAGGATCCGGCGCAGGGATTGTTGACCTTCGAAACGACGATAATCGTGCAAAGGGTAGAACGATGCAGATCCATGCTATAGTAGCAATATCCAGACCAATATCCAGCACCAACACCTGTCTACTATACCGATGTGACTGATGACACAATTAGTAAGTTCATTCATCGGGCCATGGACACTCCGGCGCGGGTCTGCGTGGATTATAATTTAAAAATGGGTATAACAGATGAAGCGGCCATTAAGGCAATAATCTCAATTAAACATCCGAAGTATAATAGTTAAGTAAAATAATAATAATAGTTACTTACATTTTAAACTATTTTTAACATGATTAATAAAGTAAACGAAAGCAAAAAAAAAGGTAATTAAATAGTACTATAAAACTATCGAAATTCAGTCTTTATTTGTGTATAAACAAGAATCAGCGAGTGACTCGCTCTGTCACATATCAAACCACACGTGATAAAAAAGAACACAAAACAGCTTTATGTTGTGTACGATTTTTATTTTTATTTGCTATTCTTGTGTGTACTTTCGATTTATTATATCATTTATTTTTTTACACTAATCATTAACTTCTCATTTCAGTGCATTCAGTTTTAGTTTAAACCATACGGGTAACACAACGAAGAAAAAATAAAATATTTAGAAAATGCTTCGTCAGCCATTGCAACTATGCAAAATTCTTCTTTGATTCTTCTTGTCGAACTGTTCGGAATATTTACTCTTTAGGTTGATGAAATAATTGGGAAATCTCTTTAAAAGCTACGAACAGTCTTACGTTACTTTGCATGCATATGTTCGTGAGCATATAAATTATTACACACTGCCACAATAGGATACCTATATGTTTCAGAAACTACAATTATGATGCCAACTACAAATTTGCAGGTAAGCCTCGCGGCGTATCAGAATTTTACCAGTTCTGTGTTAGTGTGTTAAATACTTGTTTAAGCATTATATACCGGCAGTTTAGTTATCACAACACGAGCAATGTTTAAAATCAAAACGATCATCAGGCGGATGGATATGATTCACATTTCACAAATATATAGATGCAAGTTTATAACAAACTATGATGATAAGTAAATACCCGAGAACCGGCCGAGACTTGCAATTAACTTTATCAAACAATCTGTATCGAAACAACGGATAGTTTTATCAGAAACGAGTGATTTATCAAAAAAAGGCCCCGTAGCGTTCCGCATCGACCTATTTAATTAGAGTCTCGCTATAGGAAAAGTCGTGAAGCGCTGGTACGTACCGGACAAAAGATAAATTTGTTGTGGTCATCGATTACGATTATGAGCCGATAGAGATTTCTTTGCGATGAGCAACAATAGTTTTCGTATCAAACCACACAATTAGAAGTGATCGGTTGTATCGTCTGTCGGTTGCTTTGTCGGCGCGCTTGTCATTTCTTTATGCTTCGTTCCGCTTTACGCTGTTTGTTTCTCACTCGTCTAAAAAAGATTATTTCATGTTTTTAACGATATATTTAGAAACTAATTAATGCGCTAATAACTTTTTATTACATCCACATTGAAATCGTTGTTACTCTAATTTTTATACACCCACATTTATATTGCAGACTGAATTAGTTAAATAATTGCCATCTTGTTTTCTTTTAGTTAATTTGAGTTTGAAATGAATTAATTTTCATTTATTCTTATCCAATTTTTTTTCTATGTCAAACGTTCATCAATATTTAGTGTTACACGATTTAAATGTTTTATTATTATTAATAGTGTAAGTTATATCGATGTTATAAAGCGTTGTAAGTTTCCAGTCTAGTATACTCATTCTTGTTATTATATTATGCATCGGACTGTTGACTATTGCATTTTACACATTTGTAAATAAATAATTGTAATCAAATAATAAAAAGTAATTGGAACAGGTATACACAATACATACTCGTACGTATGTATGTAGATAGGAAACAAAATAATAAAACACATCGGCGGTACAAGAGTAGTATAAATATATTGTAAATACTATTTTAAGAGACGTCATTTGTAAGATTTTCAAAGCAGAGCGTATTTCCAGCGCATTGCATTCTAGTTCGTATACAAATCACTCATGACATGACACGAACAATCATGCCACTGCTGAACGTAAAACATATGCGCAAATGTTATATATGAAGTGCGCTCATTCGAAGACAAACTTGTAAGTTGCAGTCTGCAGAATAATAAAATAATAATCAAAAATGTTCGTAAATATCTATGTATAATGATATAAGTACGCCGTAGCTTTTTTTTAGTACAGCAAAATGACTGCACTATGCCTGATGGTAAGCACAGTACAATCCAAAAACAATGGCGACCACCGAGTGACAGACTATCCATCACCGGTCGCCGCTATATATATAACAGCTAAATATGCACAAGCTGATTCCGAAACGCGACCCGCAGAAGCAAACCTATAACTTGTATTAGCAAGAATGGTTTGGCTGGCCTGCAGTAATAACACCCGACCCACAAAAAGCCGACGTGAAGTAACAATGCTTGCATTGTTAGGTTTCGTTCGGTCAGTGAGAGCGCGGGAAATCTAACTCCCCCGTCCCCCCCAAAGGGTGGCAACGCACTTGCGACTCCCCTGGTGTTGCTAGTGTCTATGGGCGGTGGTGATCTCGTAACGTCAGATGACCCACCTGTTCGTTTGCCTCCTATGATATAAAAAAAAAGAAGATTGATTCCCGACTCCAGACTAATTAGTAAACAGTAAAACTGAATTTCTTAGTTCAAGTGTCGTAGTTTGTTTTTCTAGTTTGAAGTGATTTCTTCCCATATAGCGTTTTAGAACTTTATCTCCTTTATTTATAACACGAACTGGTAAACAAAGAAAGTCATATTTGTATCTTTGGAAACTGATATTGTACTAAAATACTCTATCTAAAAAAAACCATAAAATATATACTATACATAATCCCATAGTATAAATACTTAACTATACATTTACTCATTTTTGTATACTAATACACCCCGCCATACTCTTATACATGCTGACACACGCACACAAAATACACTACCTTACTTTTAACGTAATACGTAACGAAAATGATCCCTACCGTGCCATAAGAAGTTTCACTTCAATAAAAATAGTGCGTACTATCGGTCACAAAGGGAACATACCGCCGGTGTTTGCCGTCACAGAGCTGAGACAAGCGCTGTCGTCTCAAAGGAATTAGAATGATCGACACGGCATGACGGTGCGTTTTGCGCGTCCGTCTGCTTGACCGCAGGACACGAGCGCGACCGGCGAGATCGCTCTACGATACACGTTAATTATTACTTCAAACAAACTTTATCATCGTAATACACCCCACTAAGTACAAATATATTACTTATTAAGGGTTGAGAAACATTGTCACACTCTATCGGCGCATTTGAATAATCAGCTAATCGACAAACGCATCCTATTGCAGTTGTAAGTTATTGCGCTGTTAGTATGGCCCCGATAAAACTCACAAAGACACGTCAGACTTGCAGGTGGTAGAGCCACGCTGAAGCTATTACTGGTTACGGCAGGAATGGGTCGGCTCGCCCGGGGTAGTACCACACGACCCACAGAAACACCCACGTGAAGTAGCAGTCAGTGCTTGCATTGTTGAGTTTCGTTCGGTCAGTTAGAGCGCCGGATACCCACCTTCCCTCCACCTCCCCCGTTCCTCACTCCCCTCTCCCGCAAACACAGGCTGGCAACGCACTTGCAAGTTGCAACTGCCCTGGTGTTGCAAGTGTCTATGGACGGTGGTGATCACTTAACATCAGGTGACCCACCAGTTCGTTTGCCTCCCATGATATAAAAAAAGAGGTTCAGTCACTTTACTACCCTTGAGCTAGTCTTCCTTTGAGCTTAATATCTTCCGCGATCGCCACCACGCTCTGTGAAGCTGTAGAGACCCTTCCAGTCGACAGCATTATTTAATTTGGAGAAAAATATCTGTCGCCAAACCTTTATCTGGTTTGGCGCTTGTGCGTATTTTTAGTGAAACACAGTATTTTTAAAAATATTAGTGAAATATCTGTTCTCTTTTATTTGTTCCCCCGATCGATTGCCAGTTTTTACAAATCATCGAAGGACCATCAGAATGATTGAACCCTCTTGATTCCCCGCAGTTTTTAATTACTATCATTGTCAAATTTGATCATTTTTTTGTTAAACAATTAATACTTTTGTACAAAACCGCCGTAACCTTAGAATGATTTGCAAAAATAATTTATAAGCGAACCAACTATTATGTATTTTATACATGATAGAAATTTTCTTTTAGCGTTTTTGTTGTATTTAGAGCACATTACCTGTTCTTGGTATATTCTACAGAACAAGCAAAACAACAAACACGTTAACAGCGGGGACACATTGGGTCACACGGTGGAACGGTACATCCAAGCAGCTTGTTTATATTTCAGCTAAGGCAGACAAGGCTTAGTTAGCTCGATACTATTGTTTATTAGTTTTCATTTCTAAAAGTTCTTCATATTTATATATACTTCCAAATACGCAAAACAATGTGTTTTGCTGGCGATTTTCACTGGCCAGGTTAATATTTGAGACAAGTTGGATTCCGCCCGCCAACCTGGTGTTGGCTATAAACCGCCTAAGAAAATACTTGTATTAGTTTACACACAAGAAAATACCACGAAATTTAAGTAAAACGACCGAACAAGAACTTGGATATCTTTCATACCTTATACCAATTCTAAAATTATTTATATACTCGTACATAAAAAATTAAGTCAGTACAACTGAAATCGATAAGCTGCAGCACTGTTACATCGAGCACCAAGAAAATAGGCATATCTAGTGAGTGTTTTTTGTATGGTATTGGAAACCCTTAAAATACGTTGCTGTATAACTTAGAGATTTGATTAATTTAGCATACATTTCTTTTTATGAGAATCACTTTAAGAAAAAACCTTCTAAAACTGTAATTGTAGTTAAAATGCACAATATAATATTAGCAATAAATATTTGGCCTGACTAACTAACAGCTCCAGTGCAGTTTATTAACTCTAGTCGTGCAAAAATGCAATATTAATCATAATTATTTACACTTGTCATCGAGATCAGCAAAAGCGCGATAACACCAGGTGCGTCAAAAGGGAAGTGTCAAAAATCGTCAAACCGAGCCAGTGGGGACGCGGCCGCTCTGAGAGAGTCGTGACTTGCGAACTTTACAGGCCCTGTTGAGCGCTCCGGCTACCACACCGTATAGGAACTGTGGACATTCCACAATTAATGCTATAAATATAAGTATCTACCTCGGTGACATGAGTGGCATACGTTTAATACCTGTTTCATACAACCTAATCAATCACCCTCAGATACAATATTTAAAATTTTTTGTATTTTAAATTCAATTAAAATGGCCATTAATTGTAGCTCCAATATAAAGAAAGAAAGAAATACTTTATTGTTGGAACAACCGTACAATTAAATTAAAATACACAAAAAAAATTTGATACATTGGAAAAATGAGAAAAAAAAATGTCCAACAATTGACAAACCTATTCAACAAAAATGTACAGTACGGCAGTACTACAGCGCTGATTTACGATGAGAGCCCATATGATGATAAACATTTTATTAATACACACAATCGGAGTCCTACATTAATTTTCTTTTGATAAAAAATAAATAATCATGAAAGTATAATAAGGTAACGGTGGTTACCAAGTTGAAAAAATTATCACCAAACACTTTTCTATGAGTTTCGACATAGGGCTAACTTTTTATGGCATATACATCTTCTAAGGATTATTGGAAATGTATATATAAATGTAAATCATGGAATAAACAGGAAAAATATCACTCCGGAAGAACATTGGAAGCAAAGGTTTATCCTTAAATTCGTTTTAAAACATTTATTTTATATATTAAAACCTTGATTATTTTTTAAGTTATACTGCTTTTGGCGCGTTAGGGAAAAATAATGAGAGTACATTTTTACGATGCACGCGCACACTGTCACGAAACACCGACACCCTGAAGTTAGCTATAGTCAACATTTTGTTTCTTTGTATTTCTTTGTATTAAAACTTTCAATGTATTAAAGACCGTTTTTCTATTGTTAGTGTCGTTTTTTCTACAATCGTAGAGTAAGGCGAAAGATAACACTTTTGAAAAGATTTTTATCTTGTTACGCCAAAGAAGTATAACTTCTAACGCGTGTACATAAGTACACACACACTTTTTTAATAATAACACTGCCTACATGTTGTCTATAAACCTGATAGAGAGTGAAGTAAACCTAAAATTAAGGAATTTTGGCACTGCAAATTTATACATAACTTTACAACACAAAAATAATACAGCTGCAGAAATTTTCGTATTATATTAGATGACACATACATGTAAAAATAAATCAACTTAAGTTCATCGGCGAAATCTAATCCCATATGCACAGAATTCTAAGTATTTATTTCTAAATAGAAGTAAACTAACCTTGATAATTTAAAACCAATTATTAACTCAGGTAAACCGCTATCAGAGTGGCTACATTGAAATAAAAGACTTGTTAGACAGATCTTATATTATCGCTGTTAATATTTTTCGCACTATTATATATATATATATATATATATTGATGCAGGTTGGCATGACAACGGCTACCTGCAAATATTACTGCGACAACATTACACATATCACCTCCACACACGTGCACGCATACATGTTTACACATGCAAGTGGAAGGGTTTTATCTTTTTTCCCTTATCGAACTGAAATAGTTTAGAATATTATCCGATACGAAATATATATAAGAGTTATTGAGGTATGTATGCTTGGTACACATATATGTTTCAACAACTCATATATGTATGAATAGTTAGCTTAGCTTAGGTTAGCTCACATAGGTCGCGAAATGCATGTATCAGGCAACAGCCAAAGCCGAGGTGTGCCGCGCACCCTCGAGCTAGTTGTCAAAATAAAATCGGCTGAGTGCCTTAAGCGCTCGCCTTAGTAGTCCGATGAAGCTGTTAAGCCTTTGCTTGGTCAATAGCGTAGTCAGTTCGAGAAAAAAAAAGCGACCTGCAAATATGTTTTCTTTCTTTGAAGAATACAATTAGTTGCTCTGGAGATGAGCGTTATTGGCAGCGACATAGATCTACTAACGCAGCTGATATCGGTAATTTTTTTACATAGTCCAAATGGTTTTTTTTTTATTTTGGTTCCAATAATAATAAATAACCTATAGTGGTTACCGCTAAGACCCAATTCCAAAACCGTCCTTTTGCAGAGCTTCAAAAAAATAATAGAAGTAAAAGGAATATCCCTGAATGTGGAAACGCCACAGCCACCCTACAAGCTAAGTGATGATGATCGACAAAAAGCGAATAAAGTGCTATTTTATTAACACTACCTTTCATCACCCCGATGAAAAAACATCCCCGATGTAACAAATGATCTTGTTGCCGGAGAATAGGATCGTTGCCGTGGAAAATGGCCCGAGTGAACTTGATCAATTACCCGCTGGTGAATCTCAGCATTCGGATCCATTGACGTGACAGGGCCCGTGCGATTATGTTTTGAAAGGTTCTCCACTGTTACAAAGTTCGACTAAAGCGAACATAAAACGTCGCAAACAAAACTGTACACGTATCTATACATCTAAATGTACAAAAATCCAGTGTCATGATTTTTGTCCATGATGAACTCCGAAAGTACTTAACCGATCTTCATGAAAATTGGCAATTATGTATAATTTGATCCAACTTGAAAGAGGAATTTGCATTTTGATTATGGCCTCAATATTTTAAATTACAATTAAATGATTGTCAATGTTGAATATTGTTATTAACTGTAAGTTGCATCAGCCTCGAACAGATGGCGCTTTAAATTAGTTTGTTGACAGAAAACAGTAGGACCAACTGTTATAGATATCTTATAGGTGGCGCCACGTTTTAATTTTGAATTTCTTTTTCAATAACGGAGCCACAACGCGAGTATATACTAATACTAGCGGGCCCGGCGGACGATGTCCCGCCCTGATAATAAAAAAGAACCTAGACAAATTATATACTAAAACGTTCATGAATTACTTTATCCACTGATGAAAACCGTATGAAGATCCGTTCAGTAGTTTTTGAGTTTATCGCGTACAGACATGACAGACAGACGCGGTAGGGGATTTTGTTTTATACTATTTAATAATGATTAAACCGAAACTTAAACATTAACGTAAGAAATATGACCCGATAAATGTTTTGTTCTAAATTTATCGTTTAACGAGAACATTCATTTTAACAAAAAAAAATTTCTTCGCAATTTACACATGACAATAATGTTCAAAAATATTTTTCCTATGTTATTTATGTGGGAATTAATCGGTTCAGCTGTTTAACAACAGACTCTTTATTTTTATTTATATGTATATATTTGTATAGGGCACAAAAGTATATAGATGACAAACGTTTAGAATTTCGATTAGTAATACTTACAAAGAATAAATGACGTACGACAAAACGTGTTTTTGTCAATAGATCTTAGAAAAAAAAGGAAAGATTTATTGCTGGAATTCTATAAACAAATGAAAGTTTAAATTTTCTAATATTCCACCAATAGCGGTACCTCTTATCTAACTACAGTCTGCGGTGCAACGAAGCAATACTTCTGGGTTAATTTTTATAGAGACCTGAACGAAGTACAGATGGCCAATCGATAAACAGATTCAACATTTAATCATCTCATTTATCAGCGATAATATCCCTCTTTGCATAATTACAGTATAAGTGTCTAAGTAACTTCAACACGTATTATCCTTTTTTTGGCATTTTACTGGTCAACAGTCAAAGAAGTTTCATTATTCACAAATAACTGAATTCATACTCCATTATTCTTAGGAATAATACTAAATAATGCGAAACATTTAAAATATTTGCCAGCTTAATTATACAGTAGATTAACCCAATCATAATATAAAAGTACAGACGCTTGCGGAATGCGCTGAGTCACAACCGAGCTATCGTAACCCTTGTTTTTGAGCCTGGG
Source organism: Antheraea pernyi (assembly GCA_015888305.1). NCBI lineage: Eukaryota > Metazoa > Arthropoda > Insecta > Lepidoptera > Saturniidae > Antheraea > Antheraea pernyi. Next base: position 209,022 of record MU159057.1, on the reverse strand, counting down.
ATCGAACACTGCTTCTTCTTTACCATAACATCTTATGATTAACGTATTGTACACTTATCAAAATTAGTCTGGATTCATTTTATACATATTAAAAAAAGTACCTAATACACACTTCATTTAAGTAATATAATTTGAATTAGGATATACTCTACAGTTAAAAACACACACACATACGAAAAAATCAAGAACATTTTCAGTAATTTTTATTAGCCTAGATTTACTAAATAGGTATATACTTATTGAATTTAATCAATAAACTAAGAAATACATTCATTTTCTAGCAATTAATGTAGATTATAGGCACGGTTGACAATTGGCAGATAAACGTGGATTACAATTACGCATTATAATATTCTTGTATAATCTATAACTATTTCGTTTTAACCATAAAGCGATATAACTCGTTGTGCTTTCGGTATATAATCCAACCACTAACGTCCTTCGCCTATAATCATTTTGCAAATTCATGTAAAAATCACATAAAATTTTTAAATGTCGCTGTAACCATTTAAATAGGTTAAGAACCTGACTATAGCAATACTGGTTTTCTACTTACGAGAGGCGCCATTTCCCCACATAAAACTATAAAGATTATTTATTTAAAAATGCGATTAATAGTTAACAAGAGAAATTTATTTAAATATACCACACACAGTATCTTTCACGTATTTTGTTAGAATGTTAATTGAAATAAACATAAAATAAGATATAATATGCCATTAGTCAACAAACACAAGCAAATTAGCATAAATACTGTTGACTATAGCGTTCGAGAAATAATAAAATTATATCGCTAAAGTTATGTATAAAACTGATATTTAGAACATACGATCCGGATCCGATACGATCCGAGTTCCTTTTATAATAAACGACAGCTATAAAATAACACCTACACATTGTTTTATGTGAATAATTAAATAAAACGCGATTGTTTTCAACATAGGAATGCGTCGAGGGTCATTAAAGTTTATTAGAATCCAAAGAAATTTCCAGAAAAAAACTTTACAATGACGTTAATAGATTTTTATATGAATGCATGGTTTTCATATTTTAAATCATAAGTAATCGTCTTCTTCTTACCCTTATCCCACGTAAGTAGGGTCGGCAGGACATATTTTCATTTTCCACTCTCCTCTGTCATGTCATCTCAGTATTCATACCTTTTACATATATATAATTTTTCACACAGTCCATCCACATCTTTTTCGATCTTCGTTTACTCCTATATCCGTCCACCTTCATACTCAAGAATCTCTTGGTTGCATGACGAAAGTAACTTATCTCTTCTGCTAATCTATTATTCCTCAACTTCTCTGTCACTGACACCTCGGCAGCGGCTCAAGCCTAGGTCCGTTCCCTCGGCGTGGAGCCCTTGAGTGCGCTGCTCGCGCGATACAGTGACACAAAATCTTACAACACTGCGACAACATTACACATATCACCTCCACACACGTGCACTAATACACGCTTACATATGAAAGTGGAAGGGTTGTTTTTATTCCCTTATCAAACTAAAATAGTTTAGAAAATCTTCCGATACGAAATATACTATATATAAGAGTTGTTGAGGTATGTATGCTTGGTACACATATATGTTTCAATAACTCTACATGTATGAATAGTTTAGGTAGGCCGGTGAAGCTGTTAAGACCTTGCTAGGTCAATAGCGTAGTCAGGTCGAGAAAAATAATAATCTGTCATTGATGCTATTTCAAACTTCCTGTGATATAATCATTCTTAATCTTATCCATTCTGGTTACACCACAGAACAGAGCAGACCAGACTTTATTATTATAATTATCGTATTATTAAATCATAGGTAAATGATGCCATAAGATGCCACCATACGCTGATCACGGTATCCGCCAGCCCTTACAGCACGCGACGTAGCGACCAGACGACTTGTAAAGCCCTTGAAAAGGCTATGCGCACTTGGTCTTCACAACTGCAGAGCTTAAGCGGCGCAAATATGTAGCCTCTACCAAGAGCAATATACCTGCGACGCTTGAGCTCCTCCACTGAAGCAGCAGCCGCTCCAGACCTCAAAAAGAACTAAAAGTTAGGACGGTAGCAAGGTATCGCACTTTTAACTTTAAGAAGGTTCTGGAAACATTTTATTTAGAATAAGAAATCTATGTCAATTATATCTCAGGTTACAACAGTCATAAAAGTTTTGAGGTTACTGTATTACATGAAATTGGTATAATTCTTCAAAGGTTTTTATCAATGTTATTGTAAGAGGTTGTAGAAACAGGGCTTTGGTTATAGTTTTATTCAAATTGAAATCGCAACTTCTATATAAAAAAGCAGAAAGTTATCGTGAGTCAGTAATAATTAGAACTATATACCTGTAACCTTTAGTTAAAATTAAAATACTAATCCTTGTTAACAAGAGGTCATAAAGCAACAGTCAATAAAAGTATAATTACAATAGTGAATCGGTGTATTCAGCTTTGTTGAGTCGTCCCAAATCTTGACTTGTCCGAAGATCTTGCTGAGTAACGCTCACGTCTGGCGTACGATAGGGTATTGACGTAGGTTTACAAACTGCTATAGATTGGTAGTAGCTTTTAAATGGTATTACGTAAAGACATATTTCAGTGAAATCATAGTAAATATTTACTATATTAAAAATCTCACCAGTTAGAAAGCCGTGGTAACAAGGAAAAGACGACAGTAAACCACGATTGCAACATATGCATACAATGTGTCAGCTCTAGGAGACGGATGTCAGTCGACTGACATGATTATTGTACGGTTATGAATCTTAGCTTGAAAAGGAATACATCGAGTAAAAAACCATAGAAAGAGAATTTTCTACTGATCATTTGGTTAATCACCAGTCTCAAATTGCATTTTTCCCACTTAGCATCCTTTAGTGTTTCCCAGCACTCATACCTGAGGGTTAACCTTACTACTTAACTGAACATACTAAATAACTTCTTAATATTACTTGACACAATTGAGATTGATAGTAAGTACTTATCGATGGATTTAAAATAATCGTAAAAGGTCTAGTTATCTTCTTCTTTGCATTTTGAGGTGGATTTGACCTAAGCTCCTACTGGGAACTTTCGAGTTATTCCGGTTTTATTATAATAAATTTCTAAAAATCATAAATAAGAAATACGAGTGTTTTAGACTATACGTTGTCATCTAGATTATTACATTAATTTAAACGAATTATCGTAAAATCTCTTTTCAAAATGCTAGAATAGGTAAATGTAAAAAACAGTCTATACATTTATTATTGCGTATAAAATTTGAATTTCAGTTCACTGAAAGAAATACATTACTATATTAGAGGACTGGAAATCATGCGTTCCGTTTTCATGCATTAAAATTCCTCCATGCATCCACTAGAGGACGCTGCTAGTGTTAACATGTTTTTTTTAAAGTTATATTATGCTGGAATCTCTTAATGTACTAAACAAATACCAACTACACAATTAACCTTAGCTATATACACCAACCACAATCTATCGTTTTAAACACACAAGGTGCGTAAATTTAAATAAATGCTAAAATAATTAAATCAATTAAAATTCTCTACTAGGCAAGCTACATGACATTTGGTAACACCCGTCGCTTGTCAACGAGGTTGACTTATAGACATTTCTTTACTTTATTGCAGAACCTTTTATAAACTTACTCGCCTTTGCTAGTTTTGTTAAAAAAAACCCTTCTGACTTACTTCACATACAACTTTGTCATAACCCAACAAAGAATCATTATCTCAACGTTCAATTGAATGAGACCACAATAATTAAATAAAAGATTTTTTTTACAAAGCAACTTTTAGACTCACAACAGTACAATATTGTAAATATGCAGCGTAATAAATAACCAATCAGAGCACGTGTCAATCAATCTATCACCGTGACGTCTGACCGCCTGGCAGTAAATAGATCCGGACAGACGAGACGATAGATCCAAATCTATATTCAACTAAAAAATAGGACATACACGATATTAATTGGAAATGTAGACGAAACAAAAACAACTTCAGACTAAATATGTCAGATTGCTTAATACATTTCGTATTACGAGTTGTCAGTCATCCTGACGTGATTGCGTCGATGCAAGGAGAGTTAACATCGAATTGTTTATTGTTTAAAACAATTGGTGTTTTAATAAAACCATCACTATGAGTTTTATTGCGTCATATGCCTTGCACTACTAGCAATACTTTTAAAAGGGTATGGTATGTGAGAACATAGATTCTGCGTTCCTATCCAAAAGACACGTTATAAAATAGCCTAAATTGAAAAAAAAAACACGATACAAAGTTGAATTATAATACCGAAGAACCTTTTAATGGTTTGTATTAATATTAAGATTTAGCAAAATCCAATCTTCAAGTTAGTATTTCTTATTTTAGTTCTTTATTCCAAGGAATTTAATTAATGGTTTTAAAATGTAAAACACTTTGGGTTTTACCGTTTGACCACAACCTCACCTGATGTTAAATTATGATGTGGCTTAAGATGATTACACGCTAAACCTAGAAGAGGACCAGTTCTTAAGTAATCCTTTTGAAACAATGGATGTTTAACAAGGGATTTTGGTAGGTGGTACAGCCACGCTGAAGCTATTACTGGTTTCAGCATGAATGGGTCGGCTCGCCCGGGATACTACCACCCGATCCACAGAAACACCCACATGAAGTAACAGTGCTTGCATAGTTGCGTTTCATTCGGTCAGTGAGAGCGCCGGAGGCCCACCTCCCTTCCCCTTCCCCCTCCCTTCCTCCTCCCAACACAGGCTGGCAACGCACTTGCGACTCCCCTGGTGTTGCATGAGTCTATGGATGGTGGTGATCACTTAAAATGGTGACCCAGCTTGCCTATGATATAAAAAAAGGGATTTTTAACTTGAGAGTATAATTATTCAGACGGTTATTAGAAAATGCCTTACCTTCATACTATTCTTTCATCACGATGTGTTCGTTCATCGAAAGTCTAGCCCATTGCATGATTCGAAAACAATGTTCAAAATTGTAATCGTTAAGCAATCATCACAGATCTCATTTATTGCTTCTACCTAGATCATACACTAAGTGAATCTAATTTAGATGACGAATAACTAAACATATTTAAATACTCATACATACCTTTAAATACTAAGTAATAGACAACAGTCACTGATTTACTCCTCTTCGCTACTGGATATACACCATCTAATCCAAGGACGGGACAAGTCTAAATTTGTCTGTTATGAAGGATGCTATAGTTTATGTGTTCAGTGATCGTGATCCTGAAGAACATTGTTTATAATCAACTAAGATCATCCTTAGCACCTGATTAAATAACTAAACATATTTAAATACATACCTTTAATTACTAAATAATAGATACCTAACACTGATTTACTCTTGGCTACTGGATATACCCACCTAATCCAAGAATGGAACAAGCCTAAATTTTTCTGTTATGGAGGGTGCTACACTTGACGCCCGCTGATTGTGATCCAGAAGGACATTGTCTAGAATCAACTAAGATCATCGTTCATACCTGATTAAAAGTTGAAGGTTGCATTAAACATAAAGAGTGCACGTGTCCAAAACAAGATGACCCTTGTTTCGATTGTAAACACCTTCAATAGTGTAATCAGTGTAACAGCTTAGCAAGTGTAAAATGATCTTTACAATTTAATACACATTACTTATTTATTATACAAGTTTGCTTATAGTTTTAAATAATTAAAATAAAGCACTATTTATTCGCTTTAAATTAATTTGCGACTGATTCGTTCCATGATTGATTGACAGACGAGCCGGTCGGTCGACGCTTACGAAATAGGTCAGCAAATGCAGACATAAAATTAATAATATTGTATTTATAATTATTAATTTAACTGACGTGGACTATTCCAAGGTTGGATACAGTGGAATTATCATCGCAGAATCTATCGTTATCGCAAAGCAGCGGTGCTTGATCTGTCAAGTTTCGGTTTCCAATAATATGGTTTCAAGATACACACGGAATTCCAGCTTAGATTGGAAGAGTAGTATTTAGTACACTGTGTTAATACACTAGCTGTAAAGTTGAGTCAGCATTCTCCCATATATCGAATATGTTCGTCGAGTAACGAAATTTAAAAAAAATATAGATCTGTTTCTCTGTAGTCGTTTAGCATAATTGAAAACCAAATTAAAGCAATATTATCTTTAGTCCTCTTGAAACTATTTCTTTCTTATAACTTTATTTTTGTTTTATGGTATAACGGGTAGTGTTAGTGCCCTTCTGAAGTTATACTTCTTTTGGCGCGTTAGGGAAAAATGATGAGAGTAATTTTTTTCGATGCGCGCGCACACCCTCACGAAAAACCGACATCCTGAAGATAGCTATAGTCAACGGTTTGTTTCTTTGTATTTGTTGTTTGTATTTCTTTGCATTAAAACTTTCATTGTATTAAATACCTTTTTTCTATCGTTAGTGTTGTTTTTTCTATAAACGTAGAATAAGGCGAAAGATAAAAGATTTGAAAAGATTTTGATCTTGTTACGCCAAAGAAGTATAACTTCTAAGGCGTGTACATAAAAGTACACACACACTTTTTTTGTAATTGGATATTTTATTTCTTAAGTGAAATTTTACTTTTACGTATATTTCTTTTACATTTTCCCACATACACGCCATTTGTAACGTAAGCTGTGTTTACGTCCAAAAGGGTTTAACTTTAAGTATACTGAAAGAGTACATAAAACCGAATTGTTAGATTAAGCCCAGTTTCGTAGACTTAATAAAAAAAGTTATAGAAACGTACCTATAAGAAACATCGTGTATTCGAGAAACAACGACGACCACTTACAAATATAGAATCCATCATTAGCGGATGCTGCTAGACTAGCGCTTCGCACGACTCATAACGAACCCAATGGTATAAGAATATTGACGAACAACACACTAACCGAATATTGACGCGACTCATCACAATACAGTAAAAGATGAGACTGGTGATCTTTTTAGTACGTCTTTATTTTTAGCAGCTTAGCGCATTTAATTAGGTTATAAATTTGAGAGTAAGGAATTAACTTCAGTGCTCCTTTTGGAATTAATTATATATAATTAGCCTTTGCTATCCAGTGATTTTGCTCATATTAAAGAGGCCACTAAGCAAACTCAAAAATTGAAGCTGTACCGTACCGTTTTTAAAATTCATTAAAACCAATTAAACCAAGAGTTTCAATGTACCTAAACTGGATCGTCCTGGAACGAAACTATTATAACTGGTATTAAAACTATACACACATGTTCTGACGGTTATTTTCTAAAAGATCTTCTTCTTCGGCTGATATAACAAAAATATTGTATACTGAGATATATACCTAGTTTGCATTGGGGATAGTCGCGGCTATGAGTGAAACGTAATACGCCTTTTGATAATACTTTATAAGTTTGACCATAAGGCCACTTGAAATGAAGGGATGTGGCCGAATATTCTAATACGTTAAACCCAAAAGGTTTGTGATTTTTAAGTGCAAGTACCGAATTTCACAAAAAAGTGCCTGATGAAAGATTTCCAACTTCAAGACCTTACTGTTGTTTTGTACGATTTTTCTATCCAAGGATAGTTCTGATAAGTGGAATTCAACATCGCCTACTTCGGTCCAGATTACAAAATCAAAAATACTTCAATTTAGCTTATGAACGTCATAACTACCACCGGTTCGGAAAGCAACCCAGTCATCTAGATACTCGATTTGATTTATCTTTTCGTGATACATTTACAAGCATAAATAGTTACATTAGCTTTTGGTGGGTGCACAGAGAGGGGCGACATTTCTAGACGTCACTATCGTTCACATATTGAACCACCTTAATCGCCTTTAGAGCTTTAAACCTGCTGGACATGGTGTTTGAACGTACTTTCCGGCAAATCGGTAATCTTCTTTGGGAATTTGTTATAAAACCTAACACTATTACTGATCTTACTGAAACATGGGACAAAACAACAAACGGTAATTTGTTAAGAAAACTCATCTCGTAGCGGTTACTTATTAATGAAGTGAAAGGTTGCAGGTTTGACCCTATCATATGATCTCTTCATCACTTATGTGTGATTTATATACGATTACACATATATATGCCTATTTGAGCATTCTTGATGAGTCAGTCAATGGCGACCGTTTCTATTTTGAAATTATAAGCACGTATACGACTCGCGAAACCAAATTAACTTTTGAATATCTTTTGCAGGTCGCACAGGGCAATTGACCGTCAGCATTATATGTATAAGAAGTTTTAATTGTAAGCCGTTTTGCATCTAGGTCTTGTAATCGCTTTTCTTCAAAATAAGTAACTGCTTTGTTAGAGCTGCGAAATTCACGTCTCTGTTGCGCGAGCTTTTCACAAACTTCACATGGTCTATTATGTGCAGTTAGACCTTTTCATTGTCACACGTAAAAATATATTTTAATTTTTCCTCCCCACACGTCTCTTACCGCCCCTACCCATCCAAGCTTTCGGTGGAGGGAAAACTCCGAAGCTGCAAGGAGTCACGGGGCTAAATCAATATTATATGACAGTTACGGTCAATTTATGGGCCTCGGTTAATTACAAACGGGTGGGCGTCCCTCTCGCCCCGCGGGGGTGTGCAGGCTCGAGCAGGGGGTTGCACCGTAGCCTCTAATCACTTACAAAGATGCTGTTGGGAAGACGTTGTCTGTGTAACAATTTATTGTCATCAAATATATTTCGCTTTGATCTAATGTGTAAAAACTGATGTTTATATCATCGTCAGCTTGTAAAAGGCTTACTGCAGTGTCATAGGCCTCTTAGGCAGGAAGGTAAGGACATAATCACCACGAGAGGATTTCATAACAAATGTAATTTACTTCTGAGAAGTGAATAAGCTGAGTAAGAATAAGTTGAAAGATTGTAAAAAGCAATGAATCAGTGACAATTTTGCTAACAACTATCTTATACCCTTGACTTCATCTGTATCGGTTATTTTGTATTTTTAATACTTTATAGGTTTTATCATTTGAGCACAATCTCATCTGATGCTAAATGACGACGTCGTCTAAGATGATCAACACGGCAAACCCAGAGAGGGCTAGATCGCAAGTGCAGCTGCCGGAACACAGCAACAAATGCCTGGCGACAGATTTTCAACTTTAGGGTAGCTAGCCTGTGTACCACCAGAGGTACACGTTAAACTTGATCTTTAGGGGGCACGTGTACCACCGGTGATACACTGTTTGATAACTATTGGAAACGAAACCATTACTTATGTCATGAATGATGTTGTAACGTAATAATGTATAATAATACATGATGTAATCCGGTGAAGCTGTGAAGGCCTGTCAGGCCAATAGTGTAGAGAGTTCGAAAAAAATGTACGATAATACTTTTTGTCAAAATATCAAATGCCCTGAAGGACTTGTCAGGCAAAATGGCTTGGCATGGAATGTGTTAAATTACCCAGACACATAGAAGTTAATACACTTTTCAATATAATTGTTTCAGTTACCTTGATTCTAAAATTACTACCAACGATAAGAAACTATTTCGATCACAAAATGAACGATCAATAACTCAATAACCAGTCGTTTTTATGAAACAAATTGTTAGATGAAACGAGATGCATTGACGTCATCGGTTCTATTCATCAATCTCGATTTCAGATGAGATTTACTATCGTTATTGTTTTGATCCCTGTTTACAATACTGCATTTTTTTATATACGTGCGCCGTTAAAACTAGTAGAATTTACCTCAACTTGACTAAATTCCAGGTCCAAAAACAGGACTAAATTTATCTCTTAGCAGTCGCTGTTTTTCCTCAAAATCAAAAATACTTAATTAAATTTGGGCCCTAAGAAGGCGCTTATGAACATCAAAACTATCACCGGTTCGGATAAACAAACCAGTCATCAAACATCGAACAGAACTGGCAAGAACCTCGGATTTATGTATAGGACTCCTGGACTCTAACTCATTTACTATCAGATGTTAAGCAATCAATTTATAATACTAAACGAGTGCAAACATAATTCCTAACAATAAAAAAGTGAACAAAATATTCTAAAGTCAGGATTATATGAAAATATCACCACTTAGAGCATAGATAGGACGAACACAAATTTAAGTATAAACAGGGATTTTTTGTGGGGGTACGAGGGGCCACGCAGTGCCCTTAAAGGGAATTTCGAAAATATCGAAAAACTTCCGTAAAAAATGAAAGAGTTTGAAAAAAATACAACCTTCGTAGCGTTTACAATAAAAGTTGGATTTTTTTTATTAGGTCGAAGTTATCCAAATACAAAATGTAATCTATCTTTCCTGAACAGTTCGACGTAAAGCACTGAAAATACTAAAATCATAATTTTACAAAAAAACTAAACGCTATTAGAATTCTTTGATGAAAAAGAAAAATACATAAATGCACTTTTTAAATTGGACTCATGGTTTATATCTTTATATATAAATGTTATCTGTGCGTGTGTATGTCACTAAACTCCTCCCAAACGGCGGGACCGATTTTGATGAAATTTTATGTGCGTTTTCCAGTGAATCCGAGAATGGTTTAGATTCACAATTGGACCCAGTAGGTGGCGCTGCGGTCAACTTTTAAGATTTTTTTTATTATCAAGGCAGGACAACGCCCGCCTAGCTCGCTAGTGAATAACTGTTTTCAATGTATAGGAAGCAATCTAAAACTATGGATATCTCGTGATTTTCGAAGATTAGCGTGCCGCCAAAAAAGAAGTGATAAAAAAGGCCTGAGTATAAATATCATAAATAACATTGTATTACATATAACATATAGTATTATATATAACATTGAGACGACTTAAGGAAAAATAAATACCAATTATTCATACCTATCAAAATATTTAAGCTGTGTCTTGTATTAAATTCCTGAGTTATATACTCACACACATAAACACGGGTTTGCGTACGGACGTATATTCAGAGTGACCAAAAATATTGACGAACACTCTGTATATGAATTTAAACGAAGGCACAAATTTAATTTATTTTTTAACAAATATAAAGAATATGTAAACACACAAAAACAATTCGCCTTCAATTCAATCAAAGGCGAGTTATACAAACTTTCCTTCGCTCATTACTACAAATCTTTCGTTTCGAACATTAATTTGAACAAGGAATTTTGACAGAATAAAACAAACATACCGGAGAATTATCATTCAGAATAGATCGAATTAAAAAAATATATAGAATGAGTCACGTTACAAGAGCGGTATCATCATTTTCCCATAGAACACACTTTCCATATGCAAGTGCTTAGAATGATCTAATTTAAACCCACACGTATTATACTCACCGGCATGAATGAAGTGTAGACAGCATTATTACGGAGCTGCAACGATTGAGACTGTCAAAACAACGCTAACTAGCGAAATCGAACAACATTTGGCCGGCGGATGATAGAAAACAAACATATACTTGCCATTCTTAAACAGATGATCCGATTCAACAAACATTATTGAACGAATTTACGACCCATCCAGATCAAAGTCGTACCACAAAAATATATTTTTCAATCGGTTATAATAATCGGTTGGCTTTATTCCGTTTCATCATAAGTGGCAAATTTGAATGCAAGTTACATTCGATAGGCGCAGATGAACGGTTGTCAGCCATGTTTTTTTTTCGCGCCAACAATCCGCCGCGGCCGGTGTTGCCACATTGAAGACGTTTCTCCCTTATTTCCTGATCCCGCTAATTTTGATTGAACATTTTTTTCCTTTCGATTACACAATATTTATAGAATCGTTTTCGATACGAAACCCGATGATTGGTACGCCGCTGTTTGATCAAAGACGGCTTGGATACAATTTGAATGTTCTAGCGTTAGAGAGATTAATTGATTGTTACTAACATTTAAGATCTTTTGTTTAATTTTTTTTATTACGCCAGAGGGAGAATAACAATAACATATTTGATCAGTATGGTATGTATAAGTGTGTAGGTTTTAATAAACAGTTTTTTGAATTACCTCATTCCTCGGTTTTAACATTTTAAACACAAAAGTGGGAAAATCGGTCTCTCATCCAAAATCGGTGAGAGCAATTGGATGAAAATGAGTAACAGAAATATATATATCGAATGGAATTGCTCTGATCGACTCGGATACTCAACAATCGTATATAATACGGGCAGATGACTACCACGACGGAATGACGGGAGACCAATAAATTTATCGATAGACCAAAAAACTCGTTTAGTCCAAGTAAAGTTACAATAAAAATTCCATTTGATTTCACGTCTATGTAACGTATCGAATAAATCGTGAAACGCGTCAATTAACTCTACCTTTATGTCGTATTTATGTTAATCATATAGTGACGGACATTTTGGGTTCGGAAAAAAGACACGTCAGACGGGATGCGAACTAAATTATTTAGGTATGTACATTAGCCATTCCTAAATGTCAAATCGTATACTTAGACTATGATACCATAAGACATAAATGCTGTTTTTTAACTTAGAAGTCTTCGTAATAAAGAGTTAGACAATATAAAGTAATTATTTAATTAGCTGAGGCACAGATAAGCCTTTGAACACATATAGAAACTATTAAAGATATTGAATATTATATAACATGTTAAGTTTTGAAAGTGTTTGGATTTTTTTTTTCGAACTGATTACACGTTGTTAGCCTGATGAGCTTTTACAGCTACCCCGGGCTTCCTAACAACCACAGAAGGTAAGTTAACTATTCATGCATATATGTACATATAGGTATGCGTACATTTATTTAAAATCTCACAATTAAATCTAAGACTGGTCAAAAAAAAGAAAACTAGTGTCCCTTACAGAATCTAAAGAGACTCGGTCTGATGTATAATTACCAGAAAGGCATTAGACTTTCTATTTGAGTAGCTAGATAAGCGAATATTAGAAAGATTTTTTTTATGATTGTATTAATGCTGAAGACACATCGATACTAACTCAATTAGAAAACATGGCGCAACGGAGTAACACGTGATATAACTTAAACTTGTAACTTAATGCTTGAACTTATAATCATATCAATTCATTCATTCACTCACAAAATGACCCAATTATTGGACAATAAAACCAACTTTACATTGCACTTGAGCACACTATCCAAGAAATTGCAAATCTGATTTAGAAGCTTTTGGTTAAACTAATGAGAAAACATGACCTACGATAAAACCTGAGGTAAAAAACAGAAACTATACAAAATATATTTAAAAAAATGACATGTTCTAAAACCAGTAATGATTTTATTCAGTCATTTTACAGAATAAATAATCTTGTTTTATATAAAGCCAAGGAAATTATGAATTTTAAGTTTTTAAGAAGATCGCAGTACTACTGATTAATTGCATGATTACAACATTGCATCTCAATGTGTGCAACATTGCATCTCAATGTGTAGAACATTGCATCTCAATGTGTGCAACATTGCATCTCAATGTGTGCAACATTGCATCTCAATGTGTATCATAAAACTTACCATTCAACCAGCAAGACACTGTTTAGGCATATGCCTGAAATAGGTAAGAGTGTGATGTACCTCAGTTAAATTTCTAGCCTTTATGACGGTGACCTAATTAAGACAACAATTTAAATGTTGTTTTTTATTTATCTACGATCATGATGATGAACATGATTAGTACAAATTGAGAATTAAGAGTTTAAAAAAAGGTTTTGCCAAGCAATATGGTCCCGATACAGAAGGTCGACTTATTTATTTACAAATTTTTGTGTACTAAGAAAGCAGAAGTTACAAAAACAGTTATTTAACTAATTTGTTGCTGATTTTATACTTTAAATTATTTTGTATACATGTTTTCATTGGAATTATTTTATTAAAATTATAATTAAGCAGATAATATTAGCCGAGTTTGATATTAAATTAAAATTATTATTAGAATATTAAATATTGTGTAATATTTTTAGACCAGTCCGTGCGCCAGTGTTGTGATAATGCGAATAAAAATAAATATTGCTTAAGCAGCCGAAATAAATATGGCGGATGATTTATGTCGTTATTGACATTGGTTGCGCGGGCGCAGGCCGCCATCTTGTTTGCTAATTGCCGGTCTGTCATTAAATCAGTCACGCATCGCTATGTAAGTTGACGGCTATGAGAATTAAAAATATATATTTGTTTAGAGGAAATACTTAACATAAATTTTGTTTGCATAACGACAGGTTTCTTTGAGAGATTAGCGCAGGTTTTACGCCAATTTTAGAACATTAAGATGGGGCTAAAAATTAATTATGCATTATATGTATTAAAAGTGGAGTGACAAACAGGCCGACGACCGAATCATCTGTCTACCAGCTAGAAAAACTGGAAATCTCTATGAGAGGATGATTTAGAACGCTTGGTGTAAAATTAGATAAATAAAAATGCCTTAGCAGCCTTTTATAATTTTATAGGTGTAAATACGCTGAACTAATTAGAACTGGTTTTAAAATTCAGCTGCCGATTCAGCAGATTTTCACTCCGATGTATTTCGCCAAGCTAGCTTAGAAAAAGTTTGGATATGACATGGGTTCGTCACGAAGTTTTCCTTCACTGAATGTACCGGTCTTTTTCAAGGATACAAGCCTACGTCGCTACCACTACTAAGCTACGATCGCATTATGTACAAACTTAGGACAGTGATATTTGACTAACAAGCTATTAGCCTCAAGCTAAGTATCTATCACCAATTTGTCGTTATATTTTGGGCCATCGGATTAGCGACTCAAAAACACCTGCTACAAAAAAAGAACACGTGAGTAACACGTGCATAACATGGTTAATAAAGTCTAATTCCACTTCCTTCACTGTCATTTCTGAACGTATTTAACGCTACAAACTTTATATAATTTATATTCAATTCATTCATTCAATATTTATTTTTATAATTATTTATAAACAACCTTAATTATAATTTATTCTCCCGGCTCATTTGGAACCAATCAACTATAACAAATCATTGAAACTTTTGGTAACTCTTTATATGTATAATTTATTATATGTTTTTTCCAACAGCTGCACTATATTAGAGGCCAGTACATTTTCTAAATTTAGCATATTTCTTAACTTTAGGTGCGATTGTGGTCAAAAAGATATCCTAAAAAGCGCCAGAAAAAAAATTTGAATTATAAATAGTAATATAGTATTATTACTCAACAAGATATATAACAATTCTCAAACATATATGTAAACTATATCTTCATTTCATATTGTTTTTATCAATATTTTATAATTTATTTACTAGTTAAGAAATTGGAACTGGCGACTGGAAACCACCACACACATGGCGATAAATTAGTTAACTCGGTAACTTCTCTTTGGTTCGTCACATTTCGTGGCCTGCCGTCGAGCGCTTTGCAGGTCGGCAAGATAGCGACATCTGCTAATGTATTGTCGCGATTGTTCCTGGATTACTCTGTGGTCACTATCAGGTACAGCGTAGTAAATACTTTGCCATTGTTTGATAAATAAAAAAAGTCAAGGCAGTCGTAAGGACTGCCGATAGAAGTGAAAACTCAAAACAATGGAATATCAAAGAACTTTTTTTGAATTTTTAAATCAGTTTTAATCTCATTTTATAATTTATAAATTAAACTTATTAACATTCGTTTGATTTTCACATTTATAGGCACTCCGAGCAATAATTATATACATTTCTATACAGTATATTAATTAATCAAACATATGATGGGCTGCACGAGCTCAATACAAAATATCAATATTAGATGTACACAGGCCGCTATACCACGTTTGCTAGTCTAACTCAAGCGCAATACATCACGAGCATGTCGAGATCATCGGTAACGCGAACCGAATATAAGTTTTTCTTTCACAAAAAATCGCTCAACGCGGCTAATGAAGTATTCACTTGAATAAATAATGATATAACAAAATGTCTATTTCAAAAACCCGTGTTAATTAATTTATAAATACTTAACTTCCTCTGTGTATAAATTTAATAATATTTAAAATCAATGTTTAATTTTAAAATGTGATTATGTAATTAATTTAAAATGGAATTCCAAGTTTAAATTTGAATCAATAAAAGCAATGGAACGCAACCGGACCATTCCAATTTCAAAATAACTCTATGAATATAGAGCATCTATTATAAAAGTTAAGTGTCAAATTTTTAAAATGGCCGCCCCGTCACATTTCTTAAACAGAATAACATCATTTTCAAATCCCAAAAAACACCATAAAATATTAAACGGGTGAATATGATCGTAAATATGTCAAAAAGTTATGGAATATTATTACCTATGTAGCAGATGTCGGGACATATGGCGTCTATAAATTTTCTTTGTCGACATTTTATCTTGTCAAATATGTTGAAAAATTATTGTTTAAATAAAATTGACTGTTTATAGCGAAAATACGTTGAGTGATTGAGAATTCCATTAATTCATCGCTAAAATATGTTAAGCCCGTTTGTTGAATTTATTATTTTTAGCATCGGCGACACTAACTGACCGGGAATATTTCAGTTTCTGTATAGCAAAAAATAATACCGTTGTTGAGCCCGTAAAATGGCGCTTTCTAATAAAAGTTTTTTTTTTAATTATCTGTTACTTTTTAAACACTTTTTATTAGTTTCACCTGTATATTTGTTCGTTTATAAATTATAAGTTTATAACTCCTTTGTGCGCGATTTTGACCCACTTTATACGGTCAGATTTCATTCAAACTTTGTAGGTTTATCGAGAAACGATGACAATACCTTAATTTGATAAGATTATTCCATTATTCAATTTGCAAAATAAGATTTGTTAATTTATATGACTTTCATCTATAGTCGATAAGGCAGTAATTGATGTTAATTTCCAATCATTCTTTTTAACTGATTTATTAATATTAACAAATTTTCAAATACCAAAGAGAATTTTTAATTCAACAAAATAAGCAATTTTTATGTCTTCTATACTAATATATAAAGCTGAAGTGTTTGTTTCTGTTTGGTTGAACGCGATGATCTCAGGAACTACAGGTTCAATTTGAAAAATACTTTCGGTGTTAGATAGCTCATTTATGGAGGAAGGCTATAGGCTATATATCATCACGCTAAGACCAATAAAAGCGGAGCCCTAGTAAGGATGTTTCAAAATCGGGCTGTTTTTTTTTCCTTTCAGCTGCGTGTTAACGTTAGTGTTACATGCGTTGCCATGGTAAAGTGGTAACTTTTTATCGCTAACATTTTTAAAATTTATTTTGTGTTTCTGTTCAAAATGTTTATTCTACGTTTGGAATCTATTACGTATTATAAAAATAAAGTGTGTATATGTGAAATTAAAATGACAACTTTTTGGCTACAAATAACAAAAAAGAATCTTTTATATCCCGTCGATATTTTTGATATTATTAAATTTTTTCTGTTTGTTTGTTTGTTCCGGGTATCCGCTAATACAGCTGGACCTATTTTAACGGGAATTTTACTGACAGATAGCCGAAATGATCGCGGTTGACATATTCTATTTTATTTGTTCGCGGCTTCGTCCGCATTGCTCTTTCCAAAATGGTTGGACAGATTTTCACAGAGTGTTCACTGGTAGATAGCAGACCTCATAAATAGTAATATAGGTTTTTTATTCTCCTTCGGCCGCAATGGAATATCCGCAACGCCTGATCTGATTTTTACGGGACTTTCACTGGCAGATAACTCACCTTATAAGAAGTAACTTAGACTATTTTATTTTGATAGCCAAGACTTCGTAGTAGTGATGACCAGTGAATTGAAATTAATCAAAAATATCTTGTTTACTGTAAACCAACGCATGAGACGTGCGCTGTATTGGACTCCTAGAATAAATATATCTAATTGAAAGTCATTTATTTGTATGTAATTTAAATTATATTATCTTTTTGGTCAATTTAGCGACCAATTTGTTTTATTTACTGCATTTGCGTCTACATAACACAGTGATTACAGCAACGTATAAGAATAACACAATTATATCGACAATATGGGCATAATATATCTATATAACAAAAGATTTAACACATAATGTTCGATGATGAATAGCTTAACCTTTTCATTACTTTCTTATATAGTGTTAGTGAGCACTGAGTTTGATATATAGTAGGTTGAAGTTCCAGGTATGTTGCTGATGATAAATCCCATCCCATTCGATATACTATTAGTATTCACATATCTAATCTACGCGTTACATGTTACAGTAGATGGCGTGCGTGTTGTAGTTACAAATATTTTTGAAAAAGTATTTCTATAATGTACACACCTTCTTACAATATTACATTTTTTAATACATTAAAAAAACGCGTGCAGAGCCGCGGGCAACAGCTAGTTTATTATAAATTTTATACAATATTCTTAATTCATTTTCTATGTGTTAGTTTAGTTTTTTATAAAAATGAGTGTTTTTTAGTTTTTTTTAAACTACTATTTATTATTGGCCAGTAGTAGTAAACTAATTATATTATTTTACATTATACATACTAATTCAATATTATTATTTCTGAATCACAGCTTTCAATTGTCTTAAAATTTAAATCCTTATCTTTATAAATATGACGCCTTAGTATCTTTATATACTTATATGAAAATCACTAGACCAGTTTACACGTAATTATTTTACATATTTATTGTAATTTTCGCTTATGCTTTAATATAATAGGTAAATGGAATATGGTGCAAGTTAGAGACATAACGACAATCAGACCTACTTATTCTACGTTCTATTGCTATTTATTACATACAGCAATATAATGACGAAGATATTTCTTTGTATTAATATAATATAATATTACTATTTATTGAAATATACCTTCATGTGATTAAGTTAAATATATGAAACAAAAATCTAAACCATATTACATATTTTTTTATTATAATTAAATAAGTAGGTATATTAGATCTTTGTGGTATCGAATTTGGCCACATTATTTATTTAATAAATATCGTGTACAAAGAGGCTTTGAAATAAATAATTAGATACTTATTAGGTAATGTTTAAAACCTTTATTAGTAAACCTCGTAAACAAACATTTTATCGTTTTCAAGAGCAAAACCACGGGTACAGGTAGTTTTTTTTATACACAAAAATTTTCAGACGCATTTTGTTTTTTACAATCGCATTCCTATATTAGTGTTAGGTTAGGTAAAGGAATAGTACCCTTTACTATAACCATCTATGTATAAACTCGAAAGTACATATACATTATGAACACAAATTTACAGTTAATGACGTAACAATTAAGTAATGCAAAGGTTGGTTTTTGGCTAAAGATTCTCAACTTGAACATAAACAAAATCAGTCGGGAATGGCTCATTCGAAGAATAAATCGGACACAACTGAATTTCAACTACCGTACACCAGTTTTAGGACCCGTCACAGTTGCGCACTAAGGTTGGTCCCTTTCTGAGACAAGTACATGTACTAAGCAAACAAGTTGATAAGGATCTGTGACCGATATATTCCCGGCCACTATTTGGAACTAACTCTACTTGGAACTAATATTTGGAGAAGAATCAGTACTAAGTTGATTAATATTATAATAATCAAATAGAGATGGTACCACATCTTGCAAATTAAAAATGAATTTAATAAAAAATAGTCCATATACATAAGTCACAAGTAAAACAATTAAGTTAGGCGGATTTTACATGTTAAAATCTATAATAGTTATACTAACTTTTACCTGCGCATTTCGTCCCTATGAAATTTAGCATTTTGTTAAGTGTAGATAAATGTGTGCGTGGAACGCGCGCGGTTCTGGACACTACTTCTTTAGTTTATTATATTCGCGCGGAACCCTATTATTTTCCTACAATAAAAATAGCCAAAGTTGCTCCTTATAAAATCAGCTACCTGCCAGTGAATATCGCGTCTAAATCGGTCAAACCGTTTCAGTGATTAGCAGGAACAAAGAAACAAATACTACTCACTACAAAAACTTAAAAACTGATGTATTTTTGTAGTAAGTATCGTATACTTTCATATCCATTTAGTCAAGCTGTTATTTTGACATTACAAGCAGACATTTCAATTTGATTTATTTGTAAGTATACATGTTCCTATCGATAAAAACGGACGTTACTATATACATATACCTACATGGGTATACATATGACTGATAGATTCTAATACTGTTGGACCTATCACCATGAAAATTTGTACAATAAAGTGTTTTTCCATTTCCATTTTTATGCTATCCATTCTACTAACGTTTCGTTACGTTACGTTCGTTTCATAAAATCCATTTCACAGCGTCCCAAAAGAAGTTGCACTTCAACAATCATTGTTCACTTTATTAAACGCATTAAACTACATCGGTTTGAATCCTCTAATGAACCTGAGCTCTAATCATAATAACAACATGGCATTATGCATTATTTAATATCCATTGTACCAGCTACCAACTTTAGATTTGTAGCCAAGTAACACTTAGTTATATTTAGGCAGCTACATTTTAGCACTCTCTCTGTAGATCGACTATATTTAACCAAATCGTCATTTAACATATGATCTGATTGTAGCCAAAGGCTTAATCTAAATAATCTATATGAATAAAACATGTTGCTTTCAATAAATAAGAGGTAAAATTTGTATGTTTGTGACGTTTTAAGGGGTAATCTCAGACACTACTGGTCCGGTTTGAAAAAATATTTTAGTATTATATAGCTCATTTAACGGCGAAGATTATAGGTTATATAACATCAACGTCACACTAAGCCCAATAGGAGCGGAGCACCAATGAAGAATGTTTCAAAATCGGGGTATTTATTCCTCTTGAGAGCTTCCCCTGAGTGTTACCGTTAGCCCAAAGTAACTATTCCACGCGAACGAAGTCGCCGGCAGAGGCTAGTAGTTTAATAACATTCAAGATTTACAGTTAACATTGTAGCAGCAATCCAAGTTGATAATGCTTATTTATATTCTGATGCGTATACCTATATACCTTTAAGTAGATGTCAAAATTCCTTAAAAGTAAAGTATCAAAATATCTTACAAGTGACTCATGAAGATGATGAATTTATCAGGAATAAATACAATAATATAATAAATACAACTCTGTATATATGAAAGTCGGGTGTGCGTATGTTCGCATTTGGTTTCTTAACGACTTGATTTTCATGACTGATAATTAGATCCAGTAGTAGGCGCTATAGGTACTTAGAATTTATATTTATTAATTTATCGATCTAATTGCTTATTCTAAATATTTAAAAAAAATTGGCAGAACAACGCGGTCATGTAATGAATATTATCATCCATTAACAATTTCCACAGGTGTATAATCATAAATATTTAAATAATATTAAACGTTGTTAAAATTCTCATAAAATGATTACGTTATTCTGTGAAGAAAAAGGTAACGATAATTCGATTTCAATATAATGCAATTTTAGTAAAACGTAAATATAAATGCAGTTCTATTTAAAACACAGATCCCGAATGACGGTAAGTAATATAAAAATAAACACAGTTAATATCTATGTTTTAGATAAATTACATAATTTCAATTAAATACCTGCATTTAATTATTTGGCTACAATATACCTATTTGTCATTTATATGTATATTGTGCAAAAACGTAATTTAAATATAATTTTTATACGAATAAACAAATTATTTTCAAGTAGATAACCAAAAAACTTATACGAGATCTCAATTATGTTAATTGACATTATATGCGCCATTACCGTAGTTATTAAATGCATTTAATTATACCGTTTAATTTTATTATAAATATTTTAAAATTATGACCATTTATATTATTTAAATTATATATAATTATATTGGAAAAGAAAATTGATTAACGTATGTTTTAATGAGCGTAAACAAAATGGTTGGCGTTAGAAATGATCTGTAATTCCATTTTCAAAATACTTCCTGTGATATTAGAAATGATGTCAAATTCCATTTTCAAAATACTTCCTGTGATATTAGAAATGATGTCAAATTCCATTTTCAAAATATTTCCTATAAGTTTATGGTGATGTGCCATCCCTTTCTATCATCGCCCCGCCCTCTTCACCCGCCCTCCGAGTTCCTGGCATAGACGCGTTGCAGACGTTTGGGGCCACTCGCGGCACCCAAGTGTTTTTAAATGACAACTGTGTGCATTGCTACACAAAAATAAAGATGGCCGACTGACACAAGAAAAAGAACTAACTGCATTGTGTAGGAATGCAAAAAATAATGTTATTCAAGTAGCATTTATGTTTAGTTTTTTAAAACCTATTGCAATGTTGTTACCCGTGATCAATTTAGTAAATACAATTTAAACTTTTATTCTCTGAAGTTTAATTATGTTTTCTTTGTGAAATTTTAAAACTTAATAATTTTCTAATATAGATACATAGTTAAATAATTTTAACTAGTACGATCAATGTTCAGTTTGTATACAATATTTAACAGAAGTTGAGGTCAATTCGTCTTTCTTTAAAAGTATCAATTTATAATACTATACCATTTAAAAAGCCTAGGTAATTATCCTGTCAAGTTTTATAGATACCGGACATTAAATTAAAAATGTATTTACATATTACAATATTTATAGATATACTCAGATATAAGACTCAGGACATAAACTAGTTTAGAAGTTTCAAGCCAACCGGCAAAATAGTGTGTGCAAGAAATAGCACATGATCTTACTGACAAAAGGGCCGTCACCAACATTACCTACCACTCGTCCTGTCGTCTTCACAAAACTACATGCAAACATTACGTTCTATCCATAAATATTCACGTTAGCTATGAAAATTAAACAAAAAACAATAGTATTGAACGTTAAAAAGCCATAAAAATTCAAAGTACACAATATCCCAAGAGGTTCTGTTTGTCACGTATCAACATAGACGAAATATGCTCACCTTCTTTTCCTATGAATATTCTAATGTTGACAGACAATGAAAACAATTCCACCAGTCGCGGAGAACACCTAAACAAGCAACGGCACTCGTCCGTTCCTCGGGTACAGCTCCTTTGTTTTCTAACAACTATTTGTTTTCTGCATACGTGAAAAGAATTCTTTTACACATCAAACACCGTGTGCGATGTCGTTGAACCTCTTTCCAATCCATCAATAGGTAACTTAAACAAATCAACCGTATTTGAACAGATGGACAGCGCGACGGTGTCTCGACCTGACGACGATTACTAAAGGTCGAACTTGGCAAACGAGTTCACTTCACATAAACTGGCACTAAGTTGAGTGGACACTTATTATTTTGGCACAACACGTGAACAAGTCGGGTTCGTTTATCGCGTGTCTCGTCGTTTGTTTACGCGTGACGGAGGGTAATACGTGACGCGATGCGGTCGCGTCGCGGGCCGCGGCCGGAGTGACGCGCGGTGTGATCGCCGGCCGCCGGCGACACTAGCGCGCTGCTCGGACGCGAACGGTACTAGCGCACTCAATCAAACGTCCGAGATAACATGCATATGCTCCTTTTGCACTGCATTCTGTCATATTCACGGTTTACTCCTAAATTACATTTCAATTTATAATGAATTCATTCTTTTCGACTCATTTATTCTCATAGAACTACGCAAACAATGAGAAAGTTTTTTTTTGTTAGTCAAATGATTAAAACCTTTTTTCTTCTGTAGGTTTCCTTCTGTAAAACAATAGTTTTCAAAATATATCCGTACATACATAGGGCGAAAAAAGGAATAGCATTTATTTATAATACAGCATCGGAAGAAATGAAGAGCCCATTGTCAAAACATTGCGAAAGCGCACATAGACCGGCATGACGTGACCTTGCAGCGGCATGCACTCTGCAGTGTCCGGTCGCGTCATGTACTGCTATCTCGCTCGCTCCCTCCCCCGCGGGCGCGCGCTCCCCCTCGCTCGCACTCGCGGGGCGGTGACACGTGGCCCCGCCCCCCGCCCACCGCACCTCCCGCTTTTTACCTTTTTCCCGCGTTGGTAATTCACTTTCGTTACAATTGTTATTTGTACCTACGTATTAAAATATTCTGATTAGAATTGTATCTTACATATTATTTTACAGACTCGCTTTTTTAGTATTTCATAACTTAATATCATTTTGGATGTACCTCGTTCTTCAATCACAAAGTAAATTCTCTTGTTTATAATTTTGGTTTACGAAAATTAAATTTGAGCCTAATTAATTTACTATTGGACATATAACTTATTACAATAGAAAAAAGTGATATCTTTGAGTTCTGTAAACAATAAATATCAAGATATGTGATACATCACATCGCATACGACAGATGTGATTTATTGACTCCAATTTGATTAAAAAAATTATATGTTTATTACAAAATTAACAAAAAAATAAAGTATATAATATTATAATAATTAGTTACTCCATAGTTAATAAAATTAATATTAGGTATAGTATAATAATCATTGGCTGATTATACTTAATTATTTAAGAAAAACATTGTTTATTGGTTCAGAGTATAGTTTAAAACTCTATTTCCACAGTATTTCCGCGATTATATCTACTTACCTATATCAGAGAAACTTGGTTATGAATCAAATTCAGTACATAAAAGCTAAGTTTCTGGTAGGTTATATAAATACAAAAGTTTCGGTGTATACGTCAAGTAATTCGGTTTTTTTTCAATAAATATATATATATATATATATTTTTTATAGTAGCACGGCAAAATGACTGCACTGTGCCTGATGGTAAGCACAGTACAATCCAAAAACAATGGCGACCACCGAGTGACACACTATCCATCGCCGGTCGCCGCTGCCATGCCGGCCTGCGAAAAGCTAGATATGCACAGGCTGATCCCGAAACGCGACCCGCAAAAGCGAATCACTATGACGGGCTTTTTCGCCATATATATGGTGGTCGCGACCCAGTTAGGCTATAAAACCCCGTTTTCGCCATTGCCTCGTCCGTTATTCAGCAGGGTGCACCACGTGCAGGCGAGGTGGGCTTAGATGTCTCAAGTCTTAGATGTTATTTGACACCCCTTACACCCCAAAACCTTTAAATAAAAACACTAATAAATTAAAAATTATAATAAGCACAATAAAAAAATAATCGAAGCAATCATAAGGACGCCAGCAGAAGTGAAAACTCAAAACATTGGAATTTAAACTGTGTTTGAACTTTTAAAATTAATTATAGTGTGAATTATTTAAATTTCATCATCTGTGAATTGAAATCATTATCATTAGTATGATTTTCATATCTATTGGCACTCCGAATAATAATTATATACCTTTTTATACAGTTTATTAATTAATCAAAGTATGATAGGCTATCTCAATACAAGATATCAATTTTAGATATAAGTACACAGGCAGCTATACAGACGTCGCTAGTCTAATGCAAGCCGTGCCAGCGCAATACGATCGCTCACGCTAACTAGCATCTCATGACGCGAAATTATATAATCTCCTGCCAAAAACATACCGCTAAAGTTTTCACTTCAAAAATAATTATCATAAAATTAAGAATCCTTAATTATTACGGGAAATTGTAGGAATTAAGTATAGGTAAGAATCTATGACCGTAACAGACCCCTTTTATCAGGACCTAAAATTGTATCAACTTAGTTTTTCATCACAATTTTATGATTATATCGTGTCACATTAGTTTCTAGGGCCAAGGCCTTTCAGAGAATAGAAGAAGTAGATGTACGCGCCTACTTCATTTCAACTACGTAATGTCAGAAATTAATTTCAAACTGTATATAAGTACCTTAAATACTTCTAGACTTATCTATCATTGATGTTCTGTAAAAATTTTACCGGTTAATCTGTTATTTTAAAAGTTATCGTTATATAATTATATTTTCGTTTATTGCACCATAATTTTGTAGTTCATTGCAACATGCTACATTTTTTTAAATGAAAAAATATATGAAAAGAAACAAAACGGGCAAAAGAAGTCGATATCTCCTACACATACATGACTACATCTTGGCACGACCTAAAGTTCCATTAATATATTTTACAAAACCCAAAACTGAACTATATGTAGTATTATTCATTGTAGTGATAAAGGCGGTAAAATAGTTTCATGAATCCTTCATTTTGACTTTTTTTTTTCTCCAACTGACTACGCTATTGACCTGGCAGGGGGTCTTCACAGCTTCACCGGACTACTAAGGTTGGCGCTTAAGGCACTCAACCGATTTGGTTTTTAGGTAACATAAACAAGGGCGCACGCGCACCTCGGCTTGGGTTGTTACCTGGAAAAAGTCGCGTCTGACCTAGCTAACTATTCTAAGCTATTCATACATATATACATTTGTGAACCATACAATCGAAATTGCATGATTCACAAATGAATACGTGTATATCGGAATGAAACGAACTAAAACTATTCGATTAAGTTCGTTGAGGAAAAAAACAAAACCCTCCCACCATGTGTATGTATGTGGACGTGTGTGAGAGAGATGATCTCATATGTGTGTTCAAGTAATGTAGCTGAGTCACTGTATCGCGATAATAATATCTCGAGGGCTCCGCGCGGGGGCAACCTAGGCTCGAGATATTACTGAGAACCGCGATGTGTGCGGGAGCTAAAGAGATCTTCATTTTGACAAAATAAATATAGTTGAAATACACCTTGCAACTCGTGACCGACCGTATTGCGCTTGCACGTCTTGCGTCAGGCTAGCTACGCGTCGTATAACGCTCTGTGTACATATAATATCGATATTTTGCAACTCATCGTAGTTTTGATTGTTTAATAAACTATAAGGTTTATAAGAATGTATATAAATATTGCTTCTTGTGTCAATATATATGAAAACCAGAGTAATATTAATAATTTCAATATACAAATTATGAAATGTAAGTAATTGACACCATAATTCATTCAAAAGAGAACATTCTATCGTTTTGTATTTTCACTTTTGCCGATAGCCCTTATGCCAACTTAAAAAAAGTTTTAGTTGAAATATGTATAAATTGTGATTATTTTGACTGTTATAATTATTCCATAAGAAAACGCGTACGGAGCCGCGGATAGTTGCTATTGTAGTATTTAATTCTCCTTACTCAATCGTATTAGTAATTGGTTTTGCATAAAATTACATTTTTTCTAATAAATCCTGCAATTATATTACGATGTGTGTATGTAATATTTTATGTAATTCTAAAAAAGGTGTGTTATTGAAAAAAAATGTTTTCAAATTTTTGGAATATAATAATATTTGTACGTATGTATGTAAATAATTATGTATGCATGTATATGTATGTTATATATGTATTTATTTTATTATAATATTCTGTACATGTATATATTTATTTATCCATTTTCTTCTGTTTTGTTTATATAGCCACTACCTACAAAGGTTTTTGCTTAACATCATACCGCTGGTTAGCTGGAAGAAAATACCTCATGGCATTAAGCTCGCCAGTGTACAAATCAAAAGTGCAATAAAGAATTCATTCATTCAATATATTCATGAAATTAGATAGCGAATTGGTTCTGGTTTTCGCGTATTTTATATTTTTAATAATTTACACTTTAAGTCGGCTGTTCAGAATCATCATCATCATCATCATGGACAGCTCTTCTCGACCCACTGCAGGGCCTTGTACTCCCTTTTACGCAGGTCCTTTCTATTCTGTGCCAGTCTTTTGCCGTTCAGAATAGGAATTATTAATGTTTATTGTCTCCTTAAAAATTTTTTTGTTTATCTGCGGGATAATAGAGCGAAGCGAGTTTACTGATAACAAAATGTGTGGCCCTGTAGAAAGTCCTTAATTTTTGGTAAATTCAAAGTAATATATGACTCATTGTTAAGAATAGTAATAATCATATTTCCCTAACTATGTATATATCAAGTTAGATATAATGAAACGACTTGTCAAAGCATTGAACAGGAAAGGATTATGCTTTAAATACATATGTAAACCATTTGCTATGTTGAGTATGAAAAAGTTAAAAGCTGGGACAATAATGGCCCTCAAATTCAGAAATTGATAAAAGATATATAAAGTGTAGTGTGAAAAAGTATTGTGTTGATAACAATTGATAAAAGGAAATTATAGTAAAACTGAACAAAAGATGTTAGAAAGCTTCAAGGTTTTAGTCGCAAATATGAACATAAAGTTATATCCTCCAGAGCTTTCTGGATAGATTTATTGAGTAACTAGCGGTTGCCCGCAACTTCGTCCGCGTGGAATATCTACTTTGGGCTAACGGTAACTTTAACTCGCTATTTCGTTTACGTAGAAGGTGAAAATATTATTCAATATACCATACGTTAACCCTGATTTTTAAACATCTTTTCATTGCAGCTCCGCTATTGCCTTCCTCGTTAAACGAGCTATCTAACACTGAAATAATTTTCAATAAATAGGACCAGTAGTTCCTGAGATTAGCGCGTTCAAGCAAACAAACTCTTCAACTTTATAATATTAGTATAGATAATCAGCTCTTTCGCCATTGTCACACCCACGAGCACAATGTTCACCTGAGATGCACTAACCAACTATATAAAGCATGGAGTGTCATGTAAAAAATCACTGATTTCATAGCCTCAACGATCTACCTGCGCCTAGGTCAATAAACCGATACGTTTATGCCCCCCCGGACCCCCCGGACCCCCCGGCGGAGACCCCGCTATATATATCGGTTTATTAACATAAATTTATGAACCCCCGTTTAAATGCAGAACCGCCGCGTCGGACATAACGTACTAAGTTTATGTTTCGAGCACACTTACCTACTTAATCTGACGTCTCGTAGCGATTCAAGGTTCGATGACTTTTTTTATGGCTTATATGTGATGTTTTTGCATCATTGCAAGGCTGCTTCTAATGTTCACACTGCCAATGTAAATAACCTATTATCTTATTAATAAACCCTTCATTTGAGACATCGATAACTCTTAAACGTTAAACTGTTGAAATACAAAAACAAATTTACTATTTGGGTTATGGTTTCAAAGAATAGGGTGTTCATAACACAAATAAAACCAATGCCGTGAGCTTTATTGTATTCGTAATTCGTGTCGCTGGTTTATGATCATTCAGAGAGTTTTATCTATTATTGAACATAGGTTTTTCCAACATTAACCAAAAACAGCGAGTGAATCAAATATCGCGACTCGTCAATCAAAAACCCGACTCCACATAATAATTTATTTCACATCAGAATATCACGAGATTAAGCACTTATTTTTATATCGAATGCCCTTCAATGTCACGCGCCAGACAGACAGACAGACAAACAAAACAGTCAATCAATAATCACTCATCCAAGTTGAAAAACCAAATTATTTTTTACCATCGCTTTGAAAGTACAACGCCCTTATGTTCTTAATAATAAAGGTTATAATCGGTCACCTTTCTCTTCTTTGGGTACATAAAATTATAAATCTACATATAATTTAGGATCATAAAAATCAGTTATTAACGATAACGAACTGTGTATCTGTCATCAGTCAGATTTCGTTTTATGGCTTGAAATTATATAGTCGCAAGCGCATCTCTCGCATGCAATCTACAGCGGAGGACGTCAGAGGTGATGGTTGCGGATTAGCAATCACCTGCCTTCGTATAAATGGAATTATTGACATTCATATCGTTTTAATTATTTATTTATAGTCGGATATAAAAATTAAAGTTATATAAATATTCAATATAACAAGATAATAACTAACGTATAGTTATTTTGAGAATGGTCATATAGTGTTATTACTTTTAATTTAAACCAGAGGTTCCCAGACTTTTTTTCATAGACCACTTTCAAAATTTATCTGGTTTTGGTGGACCGCCTACAGCTGGATTTTTACCATATTCCCAAAACTGAGTTCCAACTACGAATTAATAGATTTTAAAAATAAAAGTGAAAATTTATTGGTTAATTAATTATTTTTAGTTAATTCAGAGTGGACGTTTGTGCAAGTAACAATCGCTAAGCTTCTTAGAATATTATCTGCCTACATTGATATTTGATAGGCGAAGTCATGCCAACATTTTAGTTCTTCACTATCGAAAGCAGATAAATTTTCGTGGGGCCCGCTTACGAATTGTGAACCCCCTATTTTTTGACACGACAACGTAGACCCCTTTCGGTTCTCCCGTGGGTCCTTGGGAGCCTACTTGGACCACTTTGGGAACTAAGGATTTAAATGTTTGATTATGCTACTCTGGCATATTCTGTAGTTGTGTTTATTGTCCACGATTAAAAATAGTACGGTATTGAATTTGCACATGTATAAATGTAGTTAGAACCTGTTAATAACAACCTATTAATGACTTGACCACGCTCAATACGCCTAAGTGACAGAGAGAGATTGATGGAAATAAAATAGTGACACTGACAAATGTTTCTGCGAGATCAATTATAAAAGAAATATACGTTTATTAGCATAACCAATAAAGTCTACGGGAATTGTATGTAACCATTAGTACTTATTTCTTTTGTAAATTATCTAATTTGTTTAAAATAAACAACGTTCAGAATAATTTCGAAATGTAATAAAAAATTTAAAATTTCATTGGAATAATACTTTTCTGTCATCTTTGTTTGAAAACGGTGAAATCTATTGTCATTTTCGTCTTAAACAGTAAACACATAGTAGAAAATGTAGAAATGCAGTTTCCTTAATGGAAACATTTGAAATAGACACAACTACTCGTTTTACAATCTATTCATTTTAATATTTAAGAAATCAACTGTCTAATACCTTTAGGTGTAAATAATGTGCATAAATATAATAACACAATCAATTAAATAATAAATAGAATCAGTTGAAATGAAACTTGAAATTTGGTAATACATCAAATTTTATAAAACAATTCCTTCTTCAGAATTGACATACCTACATAGAGTCGGTTTTATTCACTTTATCTTTTCTTCACAACGTGCCTATAATCATGGACGGATTATAGTAATTTAATAAAATATATACTCACACATATACCAGTACGGTATGAGCTGGTTAATAATATATACCTCACAGTTCACATTTACTATGATATTGAGTCCGGTAAAGCTGTTAAGACCTTGCTAGGTCAATAGCGTAGTCAGTTCAAGAAAAAAAAAAGATGATATTTTAGACCTAAATATTCTAATTTTACGCATTTTCAGATACCTTCTTTATTATTAATTACATAAAACGATTAACATATTTTTAGGTCTTGTTTAATAATAACAATCATACCGAAATATTTTAACACAATTAGCTAGGAACATATCGACGTTGGGAAGGATAATTCTATAACATTTAAAGTTTAACAGTTAAATACAAGTTAGCCAACTAGCATGATGATGACTTGCCTACGATATCTACATAGAGTCGGTTTTATTCACTTTATCTTTTCTTCACAACGTGCCTATAATCATGGACGGATTATAGTAATTTAATAAAATATATACTCACACATATACCAGTACGGTATGAGCTGGTTAATAATATATACCTCACAGTTCACATTTACTATGATATTGAGTCCGGTAAAGCTGTTAAGACCTTGCTAGGTCAATAGCGTAGTCAGTTCAAGAAAAAAAAAGATGATATTTTAGACCTAAATATTCTAATTTTACGCATTTTCAGATACCTTCTTTATTATTAATTACATAAAACGATTAACATATTTTTAGCTCTTGCTTAATAATGACAATCATACCGAAATATTTTAACACAATTAGCTAGGAACATATCGACGTTGGGAAGGATAGTTCTATAACATCTAAAGATTGTTGAAGAGTTGCTAAGGTATATATGCCTCGTACACATATATGTTTCAACAACTCATATATGTATGAATAGTTAGTTTAGCTTAGATTAGACCAGATAGGTCGCGAATGGCATGTATCAGGCAACAGCCCAAGCCGAGGTGTGCCGTGCACCCTTGAGCTAGTAGTCAAATAAAATCGGCTGAGTGCCTTAAGCGCTCGCCTTAGTAGTCCGGTGAAGCTGTTAAGACCTTGCTTGTTCAATGGCGTAGTCAGTTCGAAAAAAAAAAAACAAGTTAACCAACTAGCATGATGATGACTTGCCTACGATTTATTATGTTGGATATTTAAAATGTCTGTTATAACAAAATGTAAGTATTTGTCTTCTCCAGCTATGTTAAATAACTATGTTTCATATGTTTATGTAGGCGCCTAGCACTTTTGCGTTTAGATTTGATAACTATTCGAAAAGCTTGAATACTTGGATCAGTAGTATTCGAATAGTAAATAGGGCCAAATACTCGAATACCTTACACGTAACCAAGCTCGAAGAAATCGAAAATAAAATTAATGACTCATTACGATATATTATGTTGGATATTTAAAATGTCTGTTATAGCAGAATGTAAGTATTTGTCTTCTCCAGCTATATTGAATAACCAAGTTTCATATGTTTATGTAGGCGCCTAGCACTTTTGCGTTTAGATTTGATAACTATTTGAAAAGCTTGAATACTTGGATCAGTAGTACCCTACACGTAACCAAGCTCGAAGAAATCGAAAATAAAATTAATGACTCATTGAGATCAATCGGTTTATGTACTTTCCCGACATTCGAGGAAGCAAGAATGCTTTACAGGTTAGTTACGTGTCTTATTAAAAGCCGCTAACATTTGTTATTATTGGTTATGTACGTACTTTATTTTAGTGGTAATCACTGGGGTGACATGGTCAATTTGTGAACAAGGCCCAAGTACACTATACCCACTACTGCTCTACTATCTATATCGACGACAAAATTAGTAGTTTCATCCATCGGGCCATGAACGCTCTGGCGCGGAACATTGTGGATTATAATTTAAAAATGGCTATAAAAGATGATAATGAAGCCGCCATAAAGGCAACAATCTCAATTTAAAATAAGAAGTATAATATTTAAGTACAATAATAATAATAGTTAGTAACATATAAAACGATTTTTAACATGATTAATAAAATAAACGAAAGCAAAAAAAGGTGCGGACCAGGAATCCGAAGAAATAAATTTAAAAAAACGCTAAGTACATATAAACAAATAAAAACATGAATGCATTTATATACTTATTATAATTCACAAAAAAGTCGAGTCAGTTATAAGGACTACCGACAGAAGTGAAAACTCAAAACAATGTAATAACTGTGTTCTCTTTTGAATTTTTAAATTAATTATAATATAATTTGCATTATTTAAATTTCAAAATTTGTACACCTATTAAAATTATTAACATTATTCTGGTTTTCACATCTATTGGCTCAAAGAGAAATAGCTTAATATTCTCATATCTTTTTTCTAATATATTCATATTTAATATTTTCATATCTAACGGTAGCATTTCTAGAGTAGAAACTTCGCAAAAACAAACTGCCTTCGACACGTGACGCGCTGAATCTAAATCATATAATGAATTATCACCTCATGTGCGGTAGTCGCTGTCCAATTGTACGCGATAATTAAAAAACTTTCTTCTTTTTGTTGTCCAACAGGTGCAACAATACAGCCGGCGCTGATTTAACTAATACAGATTATTCGTAACCCTATCCCAAATCAAATAATGAATTTTTTGAAGTGAAAACTTCCTTCGGCCCGTTGTGCTATATTTTAGGCAGGACATAAACTTATGATTTCGCGTCAGCGACATCTTAGTAAGC
Organism: Antheraea pernyi; assembly: GCA_015888305.1. Lineage (NCBI taxonomy): Eukaryota > Metazoa > Arthropoda > Insecta > Lepidoptera > Saturniidae > Antheraea > Antheraea pernyi. The sequence goes on along the minus strand of MU159057.1, from coordinate 175,534 downwards.
GTGACGGACCGTATTGCGTATTACGCGTATTAGTATAGCGGCCTGTGTACATCTAATATTGATATTTTGTATTGAGAATTTGCATCCCATCATATGTTTTATGAATTAATAAACTGTATGAAAATCTCAATAGACGCGGAAACCAGACTAATAATAAAAATTGAATTGACAAATTATGAAGTTTAAATAATTCATACTATAATTAATTAAAAACTAAAAAGAGTATACAGTTATTTCATATTTTCGAGTCTTCATTTCTGTGGGCATTCCTTATGACTGCCTCGACTTTTTTTAAACACCAGCCACTGTCCACAATTGTCACGGCTCCATCGCACTCACCCTGCCACCGACTTCCTCGTAACCATGATAATACTAATAAATAAAACCAGCAACTCCATACTGCAGGCCTGTCAAGTTGCCTCAACTTCTCTATAAAAGGAAACGACGTCGGAAGGGTGACCGCGGCAAAGTTGCATGCAACCCGGTTTTAATTACCCCTGCTTACCCCTTACCCCCCACTCCGCACACCTCGCCCCTCGACCTTCGCCACAGATAATAAATATGGTCTTCGCACGCACTCATACAATGTCGGTTTATAAATTGACATTCGCGTCAAATGGTACTCAAAGTTTTCTAACACACCATATTAATTGAAAAGAGTACATTATCTGTGTGTTAATGTAAGATTCTTTAATATTATTAGATTACGATTAACTAATAGCACTATCTATTATAAATACAAAGTTCTCTGCCACGTCTATCTCTCTGTCGGCTCGCGATAAACTCAAAAACTACTGAACGTATTTTTATGCTGTTTTCACCAGTAGATAAAGTGATACACGAGAAAGGCTGAGATATATAACTGGTCAAGGTTTTTTATTATCAGGGCGGGACAACGTCCGCCGGGCCCACTAGTTAAATCTAAAACTTAAGAGTGTTTACAGCTCGAGGTGTAAGACAATATAGCAAACCAATTAAAACCTAATCTAAGAGATATGACCACTGCTCGAAGTATGAACGAATAATGTCTTTAAATCGGGATTCAATTTATGAGGTGGTTCTCAATTCCTCATATCGTTGCGTTATGCTGCAGGTGGCCGTTGTGTCGCTATGGTTATACGTAAATATGACTTGTATCGCAACTTGGCTATTTCGGTGTGGTGTGATGATATTACAAGTTAATAAATATTTCAAACAAACACTGATATAAACAACTAAATATATTTAAACAATAAATACTTAAAACAACGGGATGCGTTCAAAAAATTGACAAACATTATAAACACCGTTATTTATTGCCCAAAGTCAAATAACATTGTGCGTTATGATTAGCTAAATGTAAAATTCGATTGTTAATCTTGATTTCTATTTCACTATAAAAAAGCCATAACCGCCGGAAGAATTAATAAAGAGTCCCAATAGAATGGTATTCTTGAGAGAGGCGGCATATCACGCAGCTCGATAGTATTGTCTCAGCCATTATAACGTCAAAGTAGATTTACAACGAAACAACTTTTTTCTTAATTAATTTAAATAAATTAAAATAATCTAAACGGAAACTCTTTCGATAATGGTTTAGACGCTTTTTTTTCAAATTTACGATAAACAATGGTATTTGTGTCTCGAGACGTCTCAGCCGGAATTCTTCGTGTGATCGGGTCACGTTTAAAGTTATTACGGTAAACTGAATATTTATACTTGACTATTTTTTTTAATTGCTACATCGAAGAAAAGCTATATTAGCAAAGTAATGTTATTTTATTTTATTTAAATCCTGAAGTTCTAGTTGTTTGTCCGGAGGAATATCAATCTGATATCCCCAGGTTCGAACCCCGGCATGTAATAACGAATTTCTCGGAATTCGTGTATATTTCGGTAGTCCGGTGAAGCTGTGAAGACCCTGACGGGACAATAGCGTAGTCAGATCGAGAAAAAAAAAAGTGTATATTTACTAATCTAAATTGGTAACACTATCAGGTGACGTTGAAGGAAAATATGTGAGGAAACCTGAATCTGAGAAATGTTCTTGTGTTACCATCGTATGTGGGAACAATATAAAACTGTGGATTTCTCAGAGTTTGAAATCGCCAATACGTCGTGGGCTGGCGTGGTGATTATGTCCTTATTTTTCTTCAGGATAAGACCTATGGCCCTGTAAAGGGTCTCTTACAGGCTGACGATGATGAACATGTTGTATTTTTATGTAATTGTATTAAAAGCTATAGTATTTCAAGATCAGAATAACATGGTCATCAATTGTTGCTGTAAATCTTTCACTATATAGGCATGGTTAAATGATTTTGTTTGTGACTTAATTATTACTTGAATTTACATACACGTCTTGGTAAAAATATGGATTACATTAAAATTTAGTTCGTTTTTTTCTTGCTATCACGTGAAACTATGACATTCAAATAGTGTACGCCGCGCCGGTAAAATATCGATTTTTTAATTCATTAAAATAAAATACTTCGACCATAAGTCGGACAGCAAGGTAGTGTAAGTATCCCTTTGATCTTATATTACATAGGTTTCACAAATAGATTCAGAGTAATTTTTTAACCGATCTAGTATGATATTAAGCTATTTGTTTGTGGAACTAACAGAATTTTGCGTATATTTCTAATATTTTAACTATTATTCAAATATATTAAGCACGGTTGACGTTTTGCCTATGTTAAAATATGAGGTATCAGAATAATTTTTAAGTTTATTATATCTATTGTGTTTTTATATATTTGGGTTTATATAATAACTAGCGGGCCCGGCAGACGTTGTCCTGCCCAGATTATGAAAAAATCTTTGACAAATTATATACTAAAACGTTCCTCGTCAATCACTCTATCCACCGATGACAACCGCATAAAAATCCGTTCGGTAGTTTTTAAGTTTGTCGCGAACTGACTGACAGACAGACGCGGTAGGGGATTTTGTTTTATACTATGTAATGATTTAATTAAAACTTTGAGAACCATTGATCAATGAAGAAACAAGAGGGCTTCGAATCCTGCATGATGAACGACTATTGCAACGTCATTCCTGTAACGCGAAGTATACTAGTTAACATACCCGACGTTTGCTGCATCATCGACGTTGTAATTACGGGGTTTACCTGTACTTAGACAGCATAACTTAACGTACCTTGTGTATTAATTATGCTTAAAATGGGAGAGAATCCGAGTGTTCTACTTACTCTTTCTATATACAATAAGAGTTTAAAATACTTGACTTGAAAAACACCTCTGTATATTTTCATACTAGTTATGAAAAAAAAACAGAAATTAAAATGTTTCCTTAAATGTACTATCCTATGTGTAATCTTACCTATAAAAATCCAGTGCCATGATATTTATCCACGATGAAATCCGACGTCAACCTCAACCGATCCTCATGAAAATTGGCGTTTATGCATAATTTGATCCAACTTGAGAAATAGGAAAATTTTTATTTCGATTAATGGCCCAAATATTTTTTAATTACGAATTATATTATTGTCAATGTTCATTATTGTTATTAATTGTAAATTTCATCGGTCTCGAATTATTTCGTTGAGAGAAAACTGTAGGACCGACTCTTATAGATAATCTCATAGATAGCGTGACGCAAATACTTTGACATAATTTTAATTCAATATGTCATAACTAAGCCACAGCAACGTGTGGCCAGGTCAGGTAGTTATTTATAAAATTGGAAGCGGTGATGGTTCAGTGACTCGCTTGACTCAAGAGTGGTGTAATAAAGGTTCTCTTTTCACTAACATAACGTATTAATGCGGTTTGATTGTAAGTGTCATCGGTCTCGAACAGATGGCGCTTTAAATTATTTTGTTGTGAGAAAACTGTAGGACCGACTCTTATAGATAATCTCATAGAAAGCGTGACGCAAATGCTTTGTCATAATTTTAATTCAATATGTCATAACTAAGCCACAGCAACGTATGGCCAGGTCAGCTAGTTATTTATAAAATTGGAAGGGGTGATGGTTCAATGACTCGTTTGACTCAAGAGTGGTGTAATAAAGGTTCTCTTTTCACTAACATAACGTATTAATGCGGTTTGAAGCAAAACCCATCACATTAAAGGCTCTCCACGGCGCGCCGGCACGCGGTGTGTCCTGGAACCGCGTATAGCACGGCTCGTGATTAACACGCTTTCGGTGGCCCAAGTTAAACGAATAAGCGATTTAAACAACACTTTATTTATATCACTCTATAAACGGTTGATAGAATAAAGCGTGACGCAAATGCTTTGTCATAATTTTAATTCAATATGTCATAACTAAGCCACAGCAACGTATGGCCAGGTCAGCTAGTTATTTATAAAATTGGAAGGGGTGATGGTTCAATGACTCGTTTGACTCAAGAGTGGTGTAATAAAGGTTCTCTTTTCACTAACATAACGTATTAATGCGGTTTGAAGCAAAACCCATCACATTAAAGGCTCTCCACGGCGCGCCGGCACGCGGTGTGTCCTGGAACCGCGTATAGCACGGCTCGTGATTAACACGCTTTCGGTTGCACAAGTTAAACGAATAAGCGATTTAAACAACACTTTATTTATATCACTCTATAAACGGTTGATAGAATGAATTCGGTAAAAGGGTTATTACTGTTTGAGAAGTCATGAGAGAATTATACTTAAAAAAATAAAAGCTAGGAAGTGAAATATGTCTATATAAAATATGTGCTTCCCATGAGATAAATTATAATACTTAAAAGAATTAATTCGCGAGCATTAGCACGTCCTTTGACAAAAAAATATAGTCCAATATGAAGTAATTTATACAATGAAATTCTTAAGACTATGTGACATTCAAGCACTGGTAAAATTAGTGAGACTAAAGTTCGCCTAATGCAAAATACGATCATGATCATGATTAAAAAAAACCCAAATTAATTAAGCTATTAAAATTAATTTTGAGTTTGAAATTCCAATGTAAGTCAATTTATACGTAAGACTTGTTGTCTATTGGGAATTTTACAACAAACAATCTAATCAGTAACTTGAACAGTAACAATTTTTTCATTTTCGGATAGCAAAATTAAAATATGATTGTGTTCGAAAGTAGAAAAAAAAACTATTTTTTAATTGATAATACTAGAAATACAGAAACAATTGATTGTCCCATGAGATAAATTATAATACTTAAAAGAACTAATTCGCGAGCATTAGCAAGTCCTCTGACAAAAAAATATAGTTCAATATGAAATAATTTATATAATAAAATTCTTAAGATTATCATTTGACATTCAAGCACTGGTAAAATTAGTGGGACTAGAGTTCGCCTAGTGCAAAATTCGATCAAGATCATAATTAAAATTTTTCCCAAAATAATTAAGCTATTAAAAATAATTTTGAGTTTGAAATTTCACTGTAAGTTAGTTTATACGTAAGACTTGTTGTTTATTGGGAATTTTACAACACACAATCTAATCAGGAACTTGAACTGTAATTTTCCTTTGTCATTTTCGGATAACAAAATTAAAATATGATTGTGATCTTTTTTTATTGATAATACTAGAAATATAAAGATTATTGATTGACAAACAAAGAAGAAAAATATACTAAACTATTTTATCATCGCCTATTTTATCTACCGATTCTGCATAAGAGTTCCTTATAGATAGGTGGATATCAAGATCAACAGTGACTTACTTGTGGTCAAGAATGGGTTTCTTCCATGTTAAGGAAGTGGTAATTGAGAAATGATTTTTGCAAATTCGTCCTATGCGGAATTTGAATTAAGATGAAAGTTATAGGAAATGTATGTGTTAGTAATACAAAACAATAAGTTATTACAGACATCTAATAAATGAAATTAGTTTACAAAGAGTAATCGCTTATCACTTAGATGTTGATAATACTAGAAATATAAAGATTATTGATTGACAAACAAAGAAGAAAAATATACTAAACTATTTTATCATCGCCTATTTTATCTACCGATTCTGCATAAGAGTTCCTTATAGATAGGTGGACATCAAGATCAACAGTGACTTACTTAGGGGTCAAGAATAGGTTTCTTCCATGTTAACAAAGTGGTAATTGAGAACTTATTTTTGAAATTTCGTTCTACATGGAATTTGAATTAAGATGAACATAGTAATCGGAAATATAATTGCGTACACGGGTAGTAATACAAAACAATACGTTATTACAGACATCTAATAAATGAAATTAGTTTACAAAGAGTAATCGCTTATCACTTAGATGGAGGTCGACCGCTCGCAAAAATACCAACTGCCGTGAACAAAGATGGCCGATTTACATAAAAACTGTTTAATCGTAACTCTGGACCGGCTATCTCGATCTGAACATATTACCATAAATTAATCCAGTAAAGGATTGAGGCGATCAATTTATCTACATTAGTGGTGCGGCCGCACTGCCTCAACGAGAGGTGCTAACTTGTGTCAACTTATTGCATCCATTAGAACTTACGCCCGAAGCAGTAATAAAGGACCCTTTTTCGGTTTGAATTTTTTTTAAGCCCTTAATTAAGTAATTCTTATTATATTTTTAATTATAATAAATTACTTTATGTATTCTATAGGTTTTTAATGTACTTTTAGAATTTATTCGGTTTTGGCAAACAATTAATTCGTATAATCAGGTACTGAAGTAAAAAATTCACAATAGGAGTTTTTTGTGCGATTTTGGTATGTCATGTAGTGGATTTTATATTTTATTCATAATCTAGTATTATTTGACTTTATATTTTGTAGTATTGGGATTTACGTAATATAGTTCGGTTATTATGCCTAAGTGAAGTGGATGGGAAATGATACCACAGAGCATGGATTCTGACTTACCACAAATCTTCCTGGAAGGTTCTAACAAGACCGCCACCATCTTGTTAGTTTATTGGAATGATCGTAATAAAACCTCCAATATCATTACCTACTCGACAAGGACAGTAATAATGTAATAGAAGATTGATTCCCAAAAATACAATTTAAAAAAAAGTAATCAAGCACAACCTCACCTAACGGTGAACTATAGAGACCGCCACCATCTTGTTAGTTTATTGGAATAATTGTAATAAAACCTCCAATATCATTACCTACTCGACAAGGGCAATAATAATGTAATAGAAGATTGATTGCCAAAAATATAATTAAAAAAAAGTAATCAACCACAACCTCACCTAACGGTGAACTATAAAGTAAATAAACGTGGTAATGTGCTGAGCATAGAAATAGAACTGGCTTTAAATGTGGTTGCGGAAACGTATCGATTGATATTGCAAGATAGAATTACTACTTGAGTGTGGTAACTACTTAAATGAGCGTTAGAATAACACTCTACTACCATGATGCTTCGGGGGTCTTTGTAGGATTCGAAAGAATAGTTATCGACGCATATCTAATCTTATATAAATGCTAGAAACAATAACAAACTGGTCACTACATGTTTCGGGCTTAATAAGACCAGTAACAATTTTATAATGTTAGATTTTATAACAAAGTCCCAAAGCACATTACCGATTTGCCAGATAGTAAATTCAAGCACCATGTCAAGTGAGTTTTAATTCATAAGGTTATTATAGGGTGGATCAATATGTAAAAGATGCTGACGTCTGGAAATGTCGCCTCTCTCTGTGCATCTGTCAAAAACGAATGTCATTATTTATGTCTATAAAAATATGTTATGTATAATGAAAAGATAAATCAGATCGAATTGCTTGTCAGTTCTTCTCGACGACAGTGTTCTTTTCCTAACCGGCGGCAGTTTTGGCGTTCATAGGCGCCTTCATAGGGCCCTAATTGAATATAGTATTTTTAATTTTATCCGAGATTTTTCTTTTATATGTGACCTTCAGATACACTGCAAACACATCAAGTATATTTATTAAATTATTAAGTATATCACGAATTTTTTTTTTCGAAACATAACCAATACGGTGTAATATAAATGTAACATAAACACTCCGGATTTATTTCAAGACCTATATAATATCTTCGTTTAGTTATACGAATTTTCATAACTTTAACCGAATCTACATAATGTTATAAAATGTAAGATGGATTTTCAGTTCGCGGGTTTGTGCTAAATTCCACGTAGATACCCGGTCGGTTGCAAACCAATAAATACATCGGTTGTGGGGTTCAAGCGACCCAGTGAATAAACATGAACGCGTTCCGTACACTGCCAGCCATCGTGTACTGAACATGTCTTTATTTCATACAAATCAACAACACGTCAAAAGTTCTATATATGTTGTATCGAATTTTTTAGTAACTACGACTTGCATAATCAGTTTATATAACATCTAAGTATTGAGAATGCACTCAGTAGACATTTGACAAAAGCCTCTAAATTTACTAGTCCACAACATCTGGGAAACTCATACATAGACAAATTTCAAGTTCTTTGTCCACTAATTATTTAATCGTATGGATAAATAGAGTATTCATATTTTAATATCATCTTGATTATTCTATTTGTCGCTGCGAGGTTCAAGTTATGTGGAACAGTGCAGGGAAGAAAAATTTGTTACTTTTAGCAGCATCCGGGATATACGTGCAGGGTAATGAGAGGTAGACTTCCTG
>MU159057.1:147093-166834 GCA_015888305.1 Antheraea pernyi | reverse complement strand
CATGTTTCTCTGTCTGTCTCTCTCTCGCTCTCTTATAGAAAGCAAGCCAGATATTTTCATTTCTATTTCGCATTACTAAAATTGAGCCTACTGATTAAGTTTATATCACATTATATTTGTTAATAATAAAAAAGATATTATTATAACTTAAAAAAAAAAAAATTTTATTACAATTCCTTCACCAATTAATCGAAAGGAACTTCGTTCCATCTGGGTGTCCCTTGACACCTCTCAAGGCCTCTCTTGTTTTACTTGTTCAAGTATTCTCACGATGTTTTCGTTCCATGCACGCTATCTAATAATAAAAGCGTATCAACTATGAAGATACGAGAATTCACTGGTTGTTGCCACTAGGTAATTACGTTTTTTTACACTTTATAGGCGAGCGTTTGACTACAGTCGTCTTATTTGATGTTAAATGACAATGTAGTCTAAGATGGTGAACACGCTAAGCCTAGAAAGGAACTGGCTCTCAAGTTCAGCTACCGGAACAGCTTGGTCACAGATTTTCGCCCTGAGAGTGGGAGATAGCGGGCGGTGGACGTAGAAAAAGCCCTACCACCATGCTATGGTTTCATCAGGATGTTTTCTTTCCCCGTAAGCTCCGACACGGTGTCCGACACGCTATTGACTAAGCCATCATTGCCTCGAAATCGCTTTACACAACGACTAAATCCTAGACATAACCGACCTAAATAACATAATATACGAGTATCGGGTCACTAAACCGCCATTAAACTACTATATACACCTATAGAAAATACATAAAAGGCAAAATTACAATCCACATACAGAGCCTAACTAGTCAACTGTTTGCGTTTTCAAGTTATACTTCCAGATTCTCATAAATTAAAGTAAAAGCTTCAATATTCAAAGGTATGTGTTCATCTGCTTCTCAGTGCTATTAATAGTTCCTGTTTATAAATGAAGCTTTCTGGCCCATTGTAACTATCTACAATGAGTATGTGACAATGTTAAATTTCTTATAAAATATTAATCCATTTTTTTATTATAAAAACAAATCATGTGTATCGCGCCGGCAGTGTACCCAGATGGTTCACAAGACAGGCCTCACTCAATATCGGATATTGTTCTTGCAAATGAGTATTTACGTCATCGTTTGTATAAAATGTGCGCTGATGTTGCGGAGCACTCTCGTACCCTCGGCCTCGTGGTGGTAAAAGTGCGAACTCGCTTTGTTTATAGCCGCCTGCCTACTGAATGTTGCTTCTCGACGCTTCTCTGCCTTATTGGATTCATGAATTTGAAAACAAAAATGTACAAACCCTCTATTATTATCATGCTTAATCTTTAATCGTAGGAAGGCGGTAGTTTAGTAGTTAAATATTTCTACTTTTTTATATAAAACTATCTGACTCGGCCACGCGTTGCCGTGGCTCAGTTACTACATCTTGATTTAAAATTAAAAAAGAAATTCAACAAAGTAATTTAAAGCGCCATCTGTTCAACACTGATGAAACTTACAATTAATAACAATAATTAACATTGAAAATAATTTAATTTGTAATAAAAAAAATATTGAGGCCTTTAATATAAATATTTATCCGATATTTTAAGTTTCTTTATCGTATAATTAAAAAAAATATTGAGGCCTTTAATATATATAATTTATCCGATCTTTCAAGTTTCTTTATCGTATAATAGCAAAGTGACTATACTGTAGCTGATGGTGAGCACAGTACAATCCAAAAACAATGGTGACTACCGAGAGACACGCTATCTTTCGTTGGTCGCCGCTGTCATGCCGGCCGGCATAAATGTCTCTTCACGTTACGCTTGAAGGACCCCGTGTTTTAAAAAGGAGGGAACAATCTGGCCGGGAGATTTTTCCACAGGCTGGCCGGGAGATTGTTCCAAAGGCTGGCCGGGAGATTGTTCCACAGGCTGGCCGGGAGATTGTTCCACAGGCTGGCCAGAAGATTATTCCACAGACTGGCCGGGAGATTGTTCCAAAGACTGGCCGAGAGATTATTCTACAGACTGGCCGAGAGATTATTCCACAGACTGGCCGGGAAATTGTTCCACAGTTGGACCAAATTGTACATAAATGCCAACATTCATAAAGATCGGTTGAGTAGTTTCAGTGTTCATCGAGGACAAACATCATGATACTGGATTTTTATATATTTAGACTACCTTTTTTTTACCAGGGGAAATCCTACACGGGATACCCCTCCCACTGCTGGGGGACATCGAGAGGGTTATGCCGGACTCCTACCGGCTTTTTAACGTGGGGAATTTTCCCTTATAGATACGCCACTCTCCGGGGGAGAGGATGGGTTACGTCCGAGTCGTACGGACTAATACTCTACAGTGTACCAACAGACCATAATTGTTGGGACGGCAAGGAATCGTACAATGCTACCCAACCTTGTAGAGCCGCCCCAACGGTCCGCCCGGCGGAAGGTGACCGCCGGGCTCCTACCTATAGAGAGGCAGACCGAGTACACACCAGCTGCCTTCCCTCGTCCGCCGGACCTGTGCAATGAGGAGATGAGCCCCCCAGCCCATCCCCTCAGGTCCAGCTACGGTGGCGGGAGGAGTTGGGCAAAGCGCCGCCTCCTCCCGCCGGTCCTCCGTTGGTGGAAGGGGCCGCTTAGAAGATCCTCCACGCGGGCCCTCTCCGCCGCCTCCTTCTGCGAGATGACCTTCTCGCAGAAGGAGGCCATCGCTTGCCAAGCCTGGTTGCTGCCGAGCATGGACAACACCACACTCGGCAGCGACAAATCACATCCTACCACCGCAGCCAGAGTGCGGCGCTGTCCCTCCCACGCAGCACACTCAGACAGATAGTTTTTTTTGTACACAATTTGTTATTATTTGTTGTATTCTTTATATAAATAACACGAACACATGCGCACGCTAATTTTTATTGCGACCGTTTGATATAGAAGATGTGCTACAGCGTTACCTAGTTATAAACGAATAGCCTGACATCTTTTCACGAAAAAACTTGTGTGCTAAATTCCGTCCCACATCTCGAATTTTTAAACAGTGTATCTAGTTAAATTACTCCTTAGTATTGGAAAACAATACCAAAAGCCGTATTCGACAATTTCCCGGTACACTGTATGCGGAGTTTAGTACGCTAACTATTCTTTTTTCTTCTTAATTCTATTTAATTCATCTACTATATATACATTTCATTCCCATGTTTCAGACTTAGCAAAACCAGTAATAGTTTTTGAGGCAAAAGTGTTAGGTTTTATAATAAAGGCCCTAAGCATGTTACCGATTTGCCGGACTGTAAGTTTAAGCGCCACATCAAGCGGGTTTTGGTGTCAAAAGGCTATTATAGAGTGGATCAATATGTGAACGATGGTGATGTCTGGACTGACTCTTCTTTGTGCATCCACTAAAAACGATTGTATGATGTATTGGAAATATATATGTTAAAAAGATGTAAAATGTAAAAGATGAGACTGGGTTGTATTCCGAACTGGTGGTAGTTTTGACGTTCATAAGTGCCTTATTGAGGACCAAAGTGAATAAAGTATTTTTGATTTCATTTCATTTAATTACAGACGATCGTTATCATTCTAAACAACTATACGAACAAACTACCTACTTAACATTCAGTTGATAATTTGAAATATAATCTAATAAATATGACATGTTTCGACGTTTGTTACTATCTTGTTAGATATGAGTGATGAGAAAATATTGGTGGGCGGAAACACATAATTTTCAGAAGAGTATCATTTATTTCCAAATAAATAAATAAACATTTAAAATTTTATAAAACTGGCTGATACCCGCGACTTCATCTGCGTCGTTTATTGTCTCAATTATTTGTTATATCTCGAAGGAATAAGGCAATGTTTTCGACGAAGGCTCCCAGGTGGCTTGACTTTTTCCGACACTTCCAAAAATTATCATTATATCTCAATAAATTTACAAAGGATCTTGACAAATTATACACGTAAACCTTCCTCGTGATTCACTCTATTAATGAAAATCGCATAGAAATCCGTTCAATATTTTTGAGTTTATCGCGAACAGACAGACAGACAGACGCGGCAGAGGAGTTTGTTTTATATTGTGTAATGATTTAGAATTTTATGTTATGAAATTATAGGATTTCTTCTAAGAATCTGATAAAATCAAACCCAGTTCTTTAAAGATCAACATTAAACATTATATGCAATTATAAGTCTTGATGTTTAATGGTATTAACCGGAGGAAAGTTGATACTATGCTCGCAGGTTCGAGTGCTGACTTGTATCAACGGATTCGGAATGTACATTATATTAATTTAAATTCCTAACATTATCGACTGACAGTGAAGGAAATCTTCCGTCTTGTGTCAGAACTGTAATCTATGAAAATCGTTGCAGTGTACAAACACGTTACCACTGAGCCATTATCGCTTTAAACTCCCACAATGTCAAAGTAAAAAACATATAAGGGGGTTCCTTGAAACTTCAGTAAGTAACGTACCTTTTGAATACGCGAAAATAATTTAGAGCCTGTCCAGATAAGGCGTTTTACGCACGAGCCGACTCGCGCGTACCCGAGATACTAGAGTTACATATATCCCGTCCAGATGGTGCGGCGCGTTTCCTAACTCGCGCGTAAAACGCGTGCAATACGCGCAAGTCGAGATACTCAAGCCTCATTGCTGCGTCCAGTACTACGCGTGAGCAGTGGCGAGTCGACATAGTTGTCAGTCGTCTATCCGTACGACGTATCCCAGCGTATGCGATGTTTCCTAGGGTAGAAACGCGCGTAAAACGCGGTATCTGGCCGCAACATATCATGACGCGCGCGAGTGGACTCGCGGGTAAATCGCCTCATCTGGACAGGCTCTTACAATTGCACTAATTTCTTGATATTTATAATATAACTTATCATAATATCTTATGACATACTATTATATAATATTTTTTTAACAAATTTCTATTAGTAGGTTATAAAACATGTATTATATAAAATACAGTTAACAATAACAATATTGATAAACCCGCTCTCTTATTACACATTTCACAAGAATAAAGCGGTAGCAGGATTAGCTAAGTAATTGCTTGTAGATAGCAAAATTAGATCGAATACCAGTCAAAACGGATTCTTAGTAAAATAACAACAATGCTGCCCTCTGTATACATAATGTAATACCTAAGTTTTCATAGTCAAGAAAGAATACGCTAGCCACTACTGTTTTTCAATGACTACTACGTCTACGACTACGTCATATTTCCGTACTGATGGTAGTGCTTTCACTTCATAAGTGACTGAGAGTCTAATCTCTGATTTTGCCATACCAAAAGTACTTTTAAGATCTATTACAAATAAACATTTATTACACTAATCACGTATAGAGTCGATGCAGTCAGGAATGGCAATAAATACTTCGTAGATACTGTCACTATTTATTTGGCCAGAGCTTCGCCTTACAATACTTCGAATATAATAAGTGTGTAGATATCACAGACATCTTGCCTTTTAAAGGCCGATCTATGTAAGTCAAAGCGATTATTACTATTTACACATAATTCCGCAAAATAATTTAAGTAACACAAAAATAATAAAGTATGAACAAATTAATGTTATTTAAGCTATACAACAATTTTATATAATTATCCTTATTTATGTATCTCGAATGTGTTTACTAATCTGTTTCGACATGTAGATCAGCGACATCTAGCCTTTCATGGCCGAACTATGACGTCAAAGAATATACTATTTATTATTCATAATGATCAAACTAATGATTCAATTCTATATAATGATATTCTTATTTACGTCTTATTAAAATCTATATAATAATAATTATTCTTATTTATGTATCTTTATTATGGTGGCGCTAGTTTCAATGTGTCTCTTAATATGGTGGCGCTAGTATCAATGTGTATCTCTAATATGATGGCGTTAGTGTCAATGTATATTTATAATATGGTGGTGCTAATATCAATGTTCCGGTCGTGTTGTAGTCTCGTCTCTTAAATGTGATGCAGCGGCACCGGAGGTGGGCGGTAACACATTGTATGTTATGTTATGTTATGTATAGTGTTACATTAATTACGTATAGAGTCGACGCGGCCAGGGATCCAATAAACACTTCTTTGATACTGTCATTATTTATTTGGGCAGAGCTTCGCCTTACAATATTTTGTACATAATAATGCATAGATATACCGACATGTTGCCTTTTAAAGGCCGATCTATGTAAGTCAAGGCAATTACTATTTACACATAATTCCGCAAAATAATTTAAGTAACACAAATATAATGTACAAATTAATGTTATTTAAGCTATACAAAGATTTTATATAATTATTCTTATTTATTATCTTTAATGTGTTTATCTCTAATGTGTTTACTAATGTGTTTCGACATATAGATCAGCGACATCTTGCCTTCTATAGGCCGAACTATGGAGTTAAAACAATTAGGTACTTACTATTTATTCATAATTCTGAAAAATAATTTAAGTGACACAAAAATAATAATAACCGTCACAAACTAATGTTATGCAAGTAATAATTCAATTCTATAAAATAATATCAATTATTATTTATGTGTTATTGAAATCTATATAATTGTATAATATCTTTAATATAGTGGCGCTAGCATCAATGTGTCTCTCTAATATAGTGGCGCTAGTATCAATGTGTATCTCTAATATAGTGGCGCTAGTGTCAATGTATATCTCTAATATGATGGAGGCGCTAATGTCGATGTTCCGGTCGTGTTGTAGTCTCGCTTCTTGAATGTGACCTAGCGGCACCGGAGGTGAGTAATAACAATAGTAATAAATGTTGAACACAACATGAATGGATGGTTGAACCTGTCTTCGTCAGTTGAAACCGTGAGTATGCAACTGTAAAATATAAGAATTAAAATTAATTAGTATATGTTACAGAGTAATATGTAATGACTACAGTCGATTGCACGTGTTTCGCTCCGTTACGAAGCGTCTTCATACCCATATAAACTCTTCTAAAGGGTACCTGTATATCAACCGACAGCAGGTTCAACCATCGGGCAAGGCCGGTTTCAACTATCAATCAAAGACGCGTTTAATTAGTTTATGTCGTTTCATTTACTGATATTTCGTTTTTTCTTATACTAGTTTCGTATTTAACTTTTTCAGGTCGGAGGCTGATGTCACTCGCGTCTGCAGGATGTATACCTCTCATTAGCACGTGTTAAGTAACAAGGTTTTTGCCGTTGTACTGTTGCACATAAATTGAAACTCACAGCAATAAATAGAGTAATCAATCAAGCGACTATAATAAAAGTAGGATACTCTATTATGCCATAATATTAAATAAAAATAGCATTTTCAGGTACAAATAGCGAAAATAAAACAAACATTTTTTGCTCCAATAACACGTGACTACGACCAAACAATTTCAAGTGAATTTGATGAAACTTTTAATGAAACAACTAATGGTTAATAGTCAGAAAACGACAGTAACCACCAAGAGATGGAATCTCTTGTGCTGTAAGAGAGATACGATTAATGAATTAAATATATGTATATAGCTGTGTGTTCAGTCGATCCCTGTGGTACAGGTGTGCGAGACGGTGGTTAAAGGTGAAAAAACTGTAGGTCGTCGCCATTAGCGGCCACGTTTGATGACACAGCTTACCTTCTGCAGATGTTCTTTATACTTGTATTATTATTTGATCAAATTTCATATGGCATCGTATAGGAAATGTATCAACGATTCGTCTCACCTCACGACACGACAAATATTACAGAACCTAGTTAGCGTTAATGATACCTCTTCACTATTAATATATAAATAAATAAAAAGCCCATTTATTCCAAAACCAAACATTCGTTAAATCAATAAAAATATTATAAAAAAAGTAATATTATTAAGTTAATAAATATTGTACGTGATTTTAAATTATTTGGACCCCTCTCGGGTAAAGGCCTCCTCCAGCTCCTGCCATTTATTTTTGTTTATTGCTGCGTTAGGCCAATCTGTTTCTATTTTACGGAGGTCATCTGACCATCTCGTGTTAGGTCTACCTAGTCTTCGTTTTCCAATTGGACCCATCCACATCGTAGCAACTTTAGTCCACCTTTCCGGTTGCATCCTTGCAACATGGCCTGCCCATTTCCATTTTGATCTCAAGCTATACTGTAGAGCATCGATTATTTTTGTTTTGGATCTTATGCTGCTATGCAGTATCTTGTCTTTTAGTTTTATTTTTAATATGTTTCGTTCTATTGCTCTTTGACAAGTCTTGATTTTTTGTTGTGCTTTTTGTGTATATTTCCAAGTTTGGCTACCGTATGTCATGGTTGGGAGTAAACATGTGTCAATAACTTTCTTTTTCAGATTAAGGGGGAGTTGGCTTTTTAAAATCTCTTTCATGCTCCAGAATATATTCCAGGTTTTCTTTATTCTTCTGTCGATTTCCTCTATGTTATGTGATGGGTGAAAGGATATTTTTTTACCTAAGTACACGAAGTTGTCTACATACTCTATTTCGGTATTTTCTATAAAAATCGGTGTTTCGGTATGGTTCGACATCACTTTTGTTTTTTGTAGACTAATTTCTAAACCAATTTCT
Organism: Antheraea pernyi; assembly: GCA_015888305.1. NCBI lineage: Eukaryota > Metazoa > Arthropoda > Insecta > Lepidoptera > Saturniidae > Antheraea > Antheraea pernyi. The sequence continues at coordinate 158,281 of MU159057.1, read as the reverse complement.
TTACTAGCTGCATTTAGAGACGTTAACATAAATTGCAGGTTGCTTGCTTTCTCTGAAATGAGAACTATGTCATCTGCGAAACAGAGATGTGTCAGGTTTTGTGTTGACATGGTTATACCCCTGCCTTTCCATTGTAGGGCATTCATCGTATACTCTAGAGCTGTTATAAATAGGGTTGGCGACAGTGGATCCCCCTGCCTTACTCCTCTTTCTATTTGTATTTCCGGTCCGGTATTTTCAAGCTTAACTCTACTCGTGCAGTTTTCATAAATGTTTTTTATTATCTATATTAATATATATTTATGTTATATGTGTATACATAATATAAATATTTGTGAACTATTTTTGAGTTATAGTAAAATGGATGTCGTGCCAATGTTCTCGCATATTCTCGCAATATGTACAAATATCTTCGTATACCAAGTTTCATGCAGTCAATGGAACGGTATGAAATGTAATGGGGTATAAGGGATGTCGAATAACATCATAAGACTTGAGACACCCACGCCAACCTCACCTGCACGTGGTACACCCTGCTGAATATCGAACGAGGCAATGGCGAAAACGGGGTGGTAGTGTTTTACAGCCTGACTGGGTCGCAACCACCCTATATACGGCGAAAAAGCCTGTCATAGTGATTCGCTTCTGCGGGTCGCGTTTCGGGATCAGCCTGTACATATCCAGCTTTTTGAAGGCCGGCATGACAGCGGCGACCAGCAATGGATAGTGTGTCACTCGGCGGTCGCCATTGTTTTTGGACTGTACTGTGCATGCATGCATCAAGCATGGTGCAGTTAATTTGCCGTGCACTTATAAAAAAAATGTAAACGATACAGTACGGTATAGAGTCTGATGCGCTGCAGCGCTATCTAGTGACTAGTAGCGAGGTATAGAAAGATGCATTGCCTTGAAATGGATCTTGTCGATATCAGACACATATACAATAATATACCAAGATACATTTTTTGATATTTTGGAAATTATGAGATTTTTACGAATACAGATGAGTTTACGAAAGAGTACGAGAGAGCCCAACTATGATATCATTGTTCAGTGATTAATATTTTTGAATGTAAAATCTATTCGTCTACCTGTTTCTATTTGTCTTCATCACACTATCATTTATGAGTCAAATATACACGAAAATTGGTCGTTGTAAACGCTGGAAATCTAGTAATAGGTCGTGGTAATCTAGTAGTGCTGTGACCGTTGGAATATCGATTTTCTCGGTGACAGAGTTATTTGCCCGTAACGGTAGTAATTTTGACGTTCAGAAGCGTCTTATGAGGACCTAAATTAATTAAAGAATTTTTGATTTTCATTTTGATGACCGCGGGTTCGAACCCCGCATGGCATGTACAATTTTTTCGGAATTCACGTACGTTTACTAATTTAAATTGGTAATACTATCGGTTGACGGTGGAGGAATCCATCCACAGGAAACCAGAACATGAGAAATGTTCTTGTAGTACCATGTGGGAGAAATGGAGAACAGTGGATTTCTCAGAGTTTGAAATCGCCAATACGTCGTGGGCTGACGTAGTGATGATGTCCATACCTGCCTTCAGGAAGAGACCTATGTCCCTGTAGAGGGTCTCTTACAGACTGATGATGATGATGAAACGCTAGACGTTAATCTTAAATAATATACGATATTCTCTAGTCATTATATTATTGTCATACGTAAGATAAGAATCTTTATAAGGTCTTATGTGAGATTTAATTTAGAAAACAACAAATTATTTTTTTGCTGTTCATTAATTTTTTATGGTGGTAGAGCCACGCTGAAATTATGGTGTAAATAATATACGATATTCTCTAGTCATTATATTATTGTCATACGTAAGATAAGAATCTATATAAGGTCTTATGTGAGATTTAATTTAGAAAACAACAAATTATTTTTTTGCTGTTCATTAATACTGAGTAAACTAAATATTGGAGTAGTAGTCAGCATTCAAAGCTCATTACAATTTTTAAAACTTTTTTAACTACTGACCAGTGAAGCGCGGCGTGGTATGCACATACGTCAAGGTAAACGGTATGTGAATATATTCCCTGATCATAATAATTCTATTCATCAATAATTCAATTGTCAGTAATTCAATTGTAACTGTTCATTTGTTCTTTAAACAATTGTGGTAATTAGATATAAAATGCATCTTGTTTTATTTACGTTTTAGTAACACGATGCCAACTTTTTTTACAAATTCTCTCGCGGAGGTATTTACATCTTTTCAAATTTTAAAATTAATGCGTCTTGTATCTTTTTAGTAGGAAAATTGTATATGTAACGTACGATTATGAATTTAAGACACAATTGGCGCATATGTTCTCAAGAGAAATGGGCCCTTGGTTTGTCTTTGGTAGCATCCCGTCTTCTAGTTTTTCATTGAGGTATCGTGAAGCAACCTTCATTAGTTGAGGACCTCAAGCGACACAATTATGCTATTCAAGGGCTTATGAATTGGCTAAAGGAATATGGAGTCTAATTGCACGTAGTCCCGGATTGACCGGAAGGCATATAAAACGTATAAGAACGACTAAATTGGTTTTAACTGACTGGTTGGACTGATAACGAAGTAATTAATTAACACTAAACCAATTAATTAAATGGAATCAAGTCTTTGAATTTATTAGTATATTTACGCGCCACAGGATCTTCACGACTCAATGGGTGCGGAACAAGCACGTCGGTAGCGCTATGAGATAGTTTTTTTCAAACGGCACCATTAATGATTTACTATAGAACAATGTAACAACACTGATGCAATGTGAATCATACTGGATGATGACCACAGTACTTCTGTTATAACTAACTGAGGTTTCAAGACCATACTTATACGTAACCAGTTTCAACAAACTACAGCTCGAGAAGTTATTGTAAATTTTAATTACGATTATAATATTAAATTAGGATATCTGTACGGTTTTGTAAAGTATTCCAATAATGGTCTATTTTTCATGCAGGTATTTATGGCGATTGCCATAGAAAATACCCGCAATGCCGAGAGATTTATTAACCCAAAACATGACATACTAGTTTAAAATATTACAACATTCGATATCTAGTTTATAAACGTAAATGTGCCATCTATTGCAAACGAAGTGAATTAAATATAGACAACAAATTTAATTATGTCATTGACGCATTAACAATGTCTTAAGGTGGTTAAATGGACAAAACCTTTCTCTACAGAACATATACAGAACAAACGCAACCTTTCGTTTGTTCAAATGACAGACCATGCGTTAAAAAAGAAATGCTAGATACATTATCGCGCAATAGTGTAACAAAGTTGGTATTCTGAAGTTGTTACATAACTCTATGCAGCTATGCTATTCTAGTGTTTGCATTTATATCAATGGTACAATATATAATTTATACGTTTATAAGAAGTGAATTTATACTGATATCTTTAATATATGGAACAATGAATACGTTCTTATTCTTTAAAGAAAATCTAAAACCTTGTGCAACTCACTGTCCATTTATTCGAATTATCAAATAGTATTTTTGGTGCAGTTAAAGGACAGGATTAGTCGACAGCCACCGTCGTAATGGCATACAAATATGAAGCAATTAAACCCTGGACTGTACAAAACCATAAAGGTTTAAGCTCCATACAAACGAATGTAGACATCATGAGGCACAGGCAACCTTATTGGCAGCATAAGCTTAAGAAAACCTGATATATTACAAAACTGAAAAAAGATAAGAAAAAAGCAAATTATAAATTGTAAAATCATAATTTGTATGTAAAATGTATTTTTATATTACTTTTTCATTTTTTTTAGTAAACCATGAAATTTACAATTTACGATGTGAAATAAAAAAAAACTAATCCGCCAGTTTGAGATTAGGGTTTTAAAAAATCAGCCGAGGGGTTAATCGAAAAAGGTGACGTTCCAAAGTGAGCCACAATGCCTTTTGTTACGCTAATTGTATGGTGATCATGAACCATTCGAAATAAGTTCTCTAATTCACCGGAGTTTTTTCGGCGAACGCTTAAGGCACTCGAACGTATGATAAGATTTAGGGCTCCAAACTGATCCAACATCAGTTTGGAGTGTTACCTTGCATACCATATATACGATTATTGAGTCTAACCTGAGTTAGCTTAGCTTAGCTTACTAAGCAAACAAAACCAGTAGTGTGTATCTCACGTACTCAGACATGTATTCCGAATCTGACATCTCGGCTAAACAAAGTTAACCAAGTAAAAAAAAGGGGGAAACAAAACCCTTCTACCATATGCATCTCTGTATGTGGGGTGATCTGTGCTGTATGAAAATAAGAAACATAACACTTTTTTATAATATTAGTACGAAAAAGTGAAGACACTATGCCTGATAGCAACAATTCGTAAGCAATAGGCAATGGGAAAACAGCGACGATCATGATACTCGACACCCAGTCGCGTCTAAATGAGGAAAAAATACTCTGCAGAAATCTGATAATATAACTGAATACTAATCAATAGATATTAGTAGATGTAACGATCTGTCGAACGTTTATTTCTTGTATGTGTATACGTACCTTAATTACACATTACTTAATCGAACTCTGCAAGTGTACGCGCAAGATAATTTCGAACTGTCTCTCTTCAAATGATTTATGTATTCGATTAATTAAGCAAAACGATACACCGGAGATGTGTTTGTTTGTACGTTTTCGAACGGACTTCTTAATTTGTTATGTCAAAACATGGACATCATTTTTAGTTAACCTTTTAAAACAAAATGGACGTGGTGAAAGCGGACATAAAGGCGAATAACCACACACAAAAGGATGCCGAAGACCGGGCATAGTGGAGAAAGCTAAGTAGGATGGCGGACACTGGCACCAGGCGAGGAAAACGCTAGGAAGAAGAAGAAGGTATTTCTGTCTATTCACATGAAGGTGGTAGAGCCACGCTGTAACTACTACTAGTTTCAGCATGAATGGGTAGGCTCGCCCGGTGTAGTACCACCCTCTCACAGAACACCGACGTGAAGTAACAGTGCTTGCATTGTTGCATTTCGTTCGGTCAGTGAGAGCGCCGGAGGCCCACCTCCCCTCCCCTTAATAATATACCAAGATACATTTTTTGATATTTTGGAAATTATGAGATTTTTACGAATACAGATGAGTTTACGAAAGAGTACGAGAGAGCCCAACTATGATATCATTGTTCAGTGATTAATATTTTTGAATGTAAAATCTATTCGTCTACCTGTTTCTATTTGTCTTGATCACACTATCATTTATGAGTCAAATATACACGAAAATTGGTCGTTGTAAACGCTGGAAATCTAGTAATAGGTCGTGGTAATCTAGTAGTGCTGTGACCGTTGGAATATCGATTTTCTCGGTGACAGAGTTATTTGCCCGTAACGGTAGTAATTTTGACGTTCAGAAGCGTCTTATGAGGACCTAAATTAATTAAAGAATTTTTGATTTTCATTTTGATGACCGCGGGTTCGAACCCCGCATGGCATGTACAATTTTTTCGGAATTCACGTACGTTTACTAATTTAAATTGGTAATACTATCGGTTGACGGTGGAGGAATCCATCCATAGGAAACCAGAACATGAGAAATGTTCTTGTAGTACCATGTGGGAGAAATGGAGAACAGTGGATTTCTCAGAGTTTGAAATCGCCAATACGTCGTGGGCTGACGTAGTGATGATGTCCATACCTGCCTTCAGGAAGAGACCTATGTCCCTGTAGAGGGTCTCTTACAGACTGATGATGATGATGAAACGCTAGACGTTAATCTTAAATAATATACGATATTCTCTAGTCATTATATTATTGTCATACGTAAGATAAGAATCTTTATAAGGTCTTATGTGAGATTTAATTTAGAAAACAACAAATTATTTTTTTGCTGTTCATTAATACTGAGTAAACTAAATATTGGAGTAGTAGTCAGCATTCAAAGCTCATTACAATTTTTAAAACTTTTTTAACTACTGGCCAGTGAAGCGCGGCGTGGTATGCACATACGTCAAGGTAAACGGTATGTGAATATATTCCCTGATCATAATAATTCTATTCATCAATAATTCAATTGTCAGTAATTCAATTGTAACTGTTCATTTGTTCTTTAAACAATTGTGGTAATTAGATATAAAATGCATCTTGTTTTATTTACGTTTTAGTAACACGATGGCAACTTTTTTTACAAATTCTCTCGCGGAGGTATTTAAAGCTTTTCAAATTTTAAAATTAATGCGTCTTGTATCTTTTTAGTAGGAAAATTGTATATGTAACGTACGATTATGAATTTAAGACACAATTGGCGCATATGTTCTCAAGAGAAATGGGCCCTTGGTTTGTCTTTGGTAGCATCCCGTCTTCTAGTTTTTCATTGAGGTATCGTGAAGCAACCTTCATTAGTTGAGGACCTCAAGCGACACAATTATGCTATTCAAGGGCTTATGAATTGGCTAAAGGAATATGGAGTCTAATTGCACGTAGTCCCAGATTGACCGGAAGGCATATAAAACGTATAAGAACGACTAAATTGGTTTTAACTGAGTAGTTGGACTGATAACGAAGTAATTAATTAACACTAAACCAATTAATTAAATGGAATCAAGTCTTTGAATTTATTAGTATATTTACGCGCCACAGGATCTTCACGACTCAATGGGTGCGGAACAAGCACGTCGGTAGCGCTATGAGATAGTTTTTTTCAAACGGCACCATTAATGATTTACTATAGAACAATGTAACAACACTGATGCAATGTGAATCATACTGGATGATGACCACAGTACTTCTGTTATAACTAACTGAGGTTTCAAGACCATACTTATACGTAACCAGTTTCAACAAACTACAGCTCGAGAAGTTATTGTAAATTTTAATTACGATTATAATATTAAATTAGGATATCTGTACGGTTTTGTAAAGTATTCCAATAATGGTCTATTTTTCATGCAGGTATTTATGGCGATTGCCATAGAAAATACCCGCAATGCCGAGAGATTTATTAACCCAAAACATGACATACTAGTTTAAAATATTACAACATTCGATATCTAGTTTATAAACGTAAATGTGCCATCTATTGCAAACGAAGTGAATTAAATATAGACAACAAATTTAATTATGTCATTGACGCATTAACAATGTCTTAAGGTGGTTAAATGGACAAAACCTTTCTCTACAGAACATATACAGAACAAACGCAACCTTTCGTTTGTTCAAATGACAGACCATGCGTTAAAAAAGAAATGCTAGATACATTATCGCGCAATAGTGTAACAAAGTTGGTATTCTGAAGTTGTTACATAACTCTATGCAGCTATGCTATTCTAGTGTTTGCATTTATATCAATGGTACAATATATAATTTATACGTTTATAAGAAGTGAATTTATACTGATATCTTTAATATATGGAACAATGAATACGTTCTTATTCTTTAAAGAAAATCTAAAACCTTGTGCAACTCACTGTCCATTTATTCGAATTATCAAATAGTATTTTTGGTGCAGTTAAAGGACAGGATTAGTCGACAGCCACCGTCGTAATGGCATACAAATATGAAGCAATTAAACCCTGGACTGTACAAAACCATAAAGGTTTAAGCTCCATACAAACGAATGTAGACATCATGAGGCACAGGCAACCTTATTGGCAGCATAAGCTTAAGAAAACCTGATATATTACAAAACTGAAAAAAGATAAGAAAAAAGCAAATTATAAATTGTAAAATCATAATTTGTATGTAAAATGTATTTTTATATTACTTTTTCATTTTTTTAGTAAACCATGAAATTTACAATTTACGATGTGAAATAAAAAAAACTAATCCGTCAGTTTGAGATTAGGGTTTTAAAAAATCAGCCGAGGGGTTAATCGAAAAAGGTGACGTTCCAAAGTGAGCCACAATGCCTTTTGTTACGCTAATTGTATGGTGATCATGAACCATTCGAAATAAGTTCTCTAATTCACCGGAGTTTTTTCGGCGAACGCTTAAGGCACTCGAACGTATGATAAGATTTAGGGCTCCAAACTGATCCAACATCAGTTTGGAGTGTTACCTTGCATACCATATATACGATTATTGAGTCTAACCTGAGTTAGCTTAGCTTAGCTTACTAAGCAAACAAAACCAGTAGTGTGTATCTCACGTACTCAGACATGTATTCCGAATCTGACATCTCGGCTAAACAAAGGTAACCAAGTAAAAAAAGGGGGAAACAAAACCCTTCTACCATATGCATCTCTGTATGTGGGGTGATCTGTGCTGTATGAAAATAAGAAACATAACACTTTTTTATAATATTAGTACGAAAAAGTGAAGACACTATGCCTGATAGCAACAATTCGTAAGCAATAGGCAATGGGAAAACAGCGACGATCATGATACTCGACACCCAGTCGCGTCTAAATGAGGAAAAAATACTCTGCAGAAATCTGATAATATAACTGAATACTAATCAATAGATATTAGTAGATCTAACGATCTGTCGAACGTTTATTTCTTGTATGTGCATACGTACCTTAATTACACATTACTTAATCGAACTCTGCAAGTGTACGCGCAAGATAATTTCGAACTGTCTCTCTTCAAATGATTTATGTATTCGATTAATTAAGCAAAACGATACACCGGAGATGTGTTTGTTTGTACGTTTTCGAACGGACTTCTTAATTTGTTATGTTAAAACATGGACATCATTTTTAGTTAACCTTTTAAAACAAAATGGACGTGGTGAAAGCGGACATAAAGGCGAATAACCACACACAAAAGGATGCCGAAGACCGGGCATAGTGGAGAAAGCTAAGGATAGCGGACACTGGTACCAGGCCGGGAAAACGCTAGGAAGAAGAAGAAGGTATTTCTGTCTATTCACATGAAGGTGGTAGAGCCACGCTGTAACTACTACTAGTTTTAGCATGAATGGGTCGGCTCGCCCGGGGTAGTACCACCCTCTCACAGAACACCGACGTGAAGTAACAGTGCTTGCATTGTTGCATTTCGTTCGGTCAGTGAGAGCGCCGGAGGCCCACCTCCCCTCCCCTTCCCCCTCCTTTCCTCCCCGCAACACAGGCTGGCAACGTACTTGCGACTCCCCTGGTGTTGCTAGTATGTATGGACGGTGGTGATCACTTAACATCAGAAGACGCACCTGTTCGTTTGACTGCTTTTGACATAAAAAAAAAACCGTTTAACTGTGTATATATCATTAGGTATGATTGCTAATATATATAGTAACGGGGCCGGCAGAAGTTGTCCCGCCCTGATTATAAAAAAAACTCTTGACAAATTATATACCAAAACCTTCCTTATGGATCACTTCATCTACTGGTGAAAACAGCACGAAAATCCTTTCAGTTGTTTTTAAGTTTATCGCGAACAGACAGACAGACAGACGCGGTAGGGGACTTTGTTTTATACTATGTAATGATACAGTTAGGGGCCATAAAAGTATTACGTAAGCAGAATTTTTGTAATTTCTAGCCTCCTGGTTAGCAATAGCAATATTGTTAACTCTCCCCTCAAAATTACGTAAACGTTTATGTCAGTATATTCAAATCTGTTCTAATTCAGTAAATTAATTTATTAATTAATTAATTATAAATTATAATTATTAATATAATATATTTTATAATTATATTTTTTAATCATCATCCAGACACCACTATATCATCAAAAATAAGCAAATCAACCCCCCTCCCCTCATCAGTGCTTACGTAATACTTGAATAACCCTTTATGAGTTTAGTATTTATTTTTTAAATGAAAATTTCTTTGGGCACGTTTAGCGGTATTTTTGACAGGAGAAAAAAAATATGGTTTCGCGTCAGATGACATCAGCGACATGCTAGTAAGCGTAACCGACCGTATTGCGTTTGCGTCAGATAAGCGACGCGTAGTACAACAGCATGTGTACATCTGATATTGATATATTGTTTTGAGATTGTGGAGCCTATCATATGTTTGAATAATTAGTAAACTGTATAAAAATATACACAATTATTGTTCGGAGTACCAATACATGTGAAAACTAGATGAGTAATGATAATCGAAATAAGTTCTCTAATTCACCGGAGTTTTTTCGGCGAACGCTTAAGGCACTCGAACGTATGATAAGATTTAGGGCTCCAAACTGATCCAACATCAGTTTGGAGTGTAACCTTGCATACCATATATACGATTATTGAGTCTAACCTGAGTTAGCTTAGCTTAGCTTACTAAGCAAACAAAACCAGTAGTGTGTATCTCACGTACTCAGACATGTATTCCGAATCTGACATCTCGGCTAAACAAAGTTAACCAAGTAAAAAAAAGGGGGAAACAAAACCCTTCTACCATATGCATCTCTGTATGTGGGGTGATCTGTGCTGTATGAAAATAAGAAACATAACACTTTTTTATAATATTAGTACGAAAAAGTGAAGACACTATGCCTGATAGCAACAATTCGTAAGCAATAGGCAATGGGAAAACAGCGACGATCATGATACTCGACACCCAGTCGCGTCTAAATGAGGAAAAAATACTCTGCAGAAATCTGATAATATAACTGAATACTAATCAATAGATATTAGTAGATCTAACGATCTGTCGAACGTTTATTTCTTGTATGTGTATACGTACCTTAATTACACATTACTTAATCGAACTCTGCAAGTGTACGCGCAAGATAATTTCGAACTGTCTCTCTTCAAATGATTTATGTATTCGATTAATTAAGCAAAACGATACACCGGAGATGTGTTTGTTTGTACGTTTTCGAACGGACTTCTTAATTTGTTATGTTAAAACATGGACATCATTTTTAGTTAACCTTTTAAAACAAAATGGCATATCTGTAAGGTCTCGCGGCAGGCCCAAAAAACGTTGGCTGGACGTGGTGAAGGCGGACATGAAGGCGAATAACCTCACACAAAAGGATGCCGAAGACCGGGCATAGTGGAGAAAGCTAAGTAGGATGGCGGACACTGGCACCAGGCGAGGAAAACGCTAGGAAGAAGAAGAAGAAGGTATGTCTGTTCATTCACATGAAGGTGGTAGAGCCACGCTGTAACTACTACTAGTTTCAGCATGAATGGGTAGGCTCGCCCGGTGTAGTACCACCCTCTCACAGAACACCGACGTGAAGTAACAGTGCTTGCATTGTTGCATTTCGTTCGGTCAGTGAGAGCGCCGGAGGCCCACCTCCCCTCCCCTTCCCCCTCCTT
>MU159057.1:124945-146964 GCA_015888305.1 Antheraea pernyi | reverse complement strand
TCCCTACCCCTCCCCCATACACAGGCTGGCAACGCATTTGTGACTCCCCTGGTGTTGCTAGTGTCTATGGACGGTGGTGGTCACTTAACATCAGGTGACCCATGATCGTTTGACTGCTTTTGGCATTTAAAAAAATTTCGTTTAACTGTGTATATATCATTGATAGGTATGATTGCTAATATATATACCAGCGGGCCAGGCAGACGTTGTCCCGCCCTGATTGTAAAAAAAAACTCTTGACAAATTATATACCAAAACCTTCCTTATGGATCACTTCATCTATTGGTGAAAACCACACGAAAATCTAGTCGTTTATCGCGAACAGACAGACAGACAGATGTATTCGATTAATTAAGCAAAACGATACACCGGAGATGTGTTTGTTTGTACGTTTTCGAACGGACTTCTTAATTTGTTATGTCAAAACATGGACATCATTTTTAGTTAACCTTTTAAAACAAAATGGACGTGGTGAAAGCGGACATAAAGGCGAATAACCACACACAAAAGGATGCCGAAGACCGGGCATAGTGGAGAAAGCTAAGGATAGCGGACACTGGTACCAGGCCGGGAAAACGCTAGGAAGAAGAAGAAGGTATTTCTGTCTATTCACATGAATATTGTTAACAATCGAATAACTATATATTAAAAGATAAAAAGGTGTTGTTCATTCTAATATCATTAAAACAGTGTATTGAGTCGTTTTTGCATTAAAGAGCAATAACTTCTATCCACCTTCACAAACGTTTTCGTTTATGACGTTAATAGGATTTTGTTTTAACTTAAATACTAGCAGCTTCCGCGATACCACTCGTATGTACTACAAAATACTTATTAATGTATAATTATTGAAGTTATACTTCTTTTGGCGTGTTAGGGAAAAATGATGAGAATAAATTTTTACGATGCGTGCGCACACCGCCACAAAAAACCTACACCCGGAAGTTATTACGATGCGCGCGCACACCGCCCCGATAAACCGACACCCTGAAGTTAGCTATAGTCAACATTTTGTTTCTTTGTATTTCTTTGTATTAAAACTTTCAATGTATAGAATACTTTTTTTCTATTGTTAGTGTTGTTTTTTCTACAAACGTAGAATAAAGCGAAAGATTAAATTTTTGAAAAGATTTTTATTTGTTACGCCAAAGAAGTATAACTTCTAACGCGTATACATAAAAGTACACACACAATTTTTATTATTTTTATTCTTCATTCATCGTCTTATATTTTCTATACATAATTCATTAATATTTATAACAGACTTCTTTTCTACACAATATTTATTTCCTAACTAGCTGACCCGTGCGACTTCGTTTACACCAAGGCGGTTATTACCGGTTTCAATCGTATTTATAATCGCGAATATTTTTAATAAGCCTTTATAATAAATCCGATTGCAGCATCACATACCGTTTCCAATACTGAATCCAAACTATCAAGGGACTCACTCAAACATATATCCATTTGGTAAATGAGAAATCTTTTAAAATAAGCCTCGAACCCGTGTATCACCTACCAGGTCCAATTAAGATAGAAACTAACATACATCATACATTGGCGATAAATGAATTTTTGCCGATTTCAATTACATTCCTTATGATTAACTATTGAAAATATATATTTGCCAAAATAAACATTGTCTATAACACGATGATAATCTGTCTACTATATATATATATACGTTTAGAAAATTTATCAAACGTTTGCCATCTATGACATAAAAAAAATAAAGTAAATATTCACATTATTATATATATTAACGTCAGTAATCATCATCCAGACACCACTATATCATCAAAAATAAGCAAATCAACCCCCCTCCCCTCATCAGTGCTTACGTAATACTTGAATAACCCTTTATGAGTTTAGTATTTATTTTTTAAATGAAAATTTCTTTGGGCACGTTTAGCGGTATTTTTGACAGGAGAAAAAAAATATGGTTTCGCGTCAGATGACATCAGCGACATGCTAGTAAGCGTAACCGACCGTATTGCGTTTGCGTCAGATAAGCGACGCGTAGTACAACAGCATGTGTACATCTGATATTGATATATTGTTTTGAGATTGTGGAGCCTATCATATGTTTGAATAATTAGTAAACTGTATAAAAATATACACAATTATTGTTCGGAGTACCAATACATGTGAAAACTAGATGAGTAATGATAATTTCAATGTAAATATTATGAAATTTAAATATCTCTTAGTGTAATTGATTTAAAAATTGAAAAGAGAACACAGTTATTCCATTGTTTTCAGTTTACACTTCTGTCGGCAGTTCTTATGACTACCTCTACTATTTTGTATATTTTATAGGTTCTAACGTTTAACCACAACGTCATCTGATGTCAAATGTCGATGTGGTTTAAAATAATAAACAACTTTTTGTTGTTTATATAATGTATATGTAATAAACAACAATTAAAAAATAAAATGATCAATCGATCTGCGAACTAATTATACATATTTAACGCATTAATCTATACACATTAACAAAATTGAAGTGTCTGTGTGTAATGGCAGAACAACAGCTTTGTGATAAAAGGATATTAATTAACATAAGGCACTTACGAGTATAACAAGCTAGCTGACCCGTGCCCACTTCGTTTGGCGGTAAACATTTATAAAAAACTACTTTTTCTGACTTAAATATAAAAGTAAGACATATGCTGTCGCTGACTTTTTTGTAGGCATTATCAAGCTCTACAACTTTTCTCTAGAACTCAATCATATACTCGTATCTCTCATCGTTAAGGCAGCGTTCGTAAGAAACTTTTTCGTTCAACCGTTTTTTCTCCGACTTACTTTGCAAATCCGACTTCCACAAATCCCTACCCCTCCCCCATACACAGGCTGGCAACGCATTTGTGACTCCCCTGGTGTTGCTAGTGTCTATGGACGGTGGTGGTCACTTAACATCAGGTGACCCATGATCGTTTGACTGCTTTTGGCATTTAAAAAAATTTCGTTTAACTGTGTATATATCATTGATAGGTATGATTGCTAATATATATACCAGCGGGCCAGGCAGACGTTGTCCCGCCCTGATTGTAAAAAAAAACTCTTGACAAATTATATACCAAAACCTTCCTTATGGATCACTTCATCTATTGGTGAAAACCACACGAAAATCTAGTCGTTTATCGCGAACAGACAGACAGACAGACGCGGTAGGGGACTTTGTTTTATACTATGTAATGATACAGTTAGGGGCCATTCAAGTATTACGTAAGCAGATTTTTTGTAATTTCTAGCCTCCTGGTTAGCAAAAGTAAGCAATGTTATTAACTCTTCCCCCATAATTACGTAAACATTTATGTAAGTATATTCAAATCTGTTCTAATTCAGTAAATAAATATTCACGTTATTATATATATTAACGTCAGTAATCGTCATCGAGACACCACTATATCATCAAAAATAAGCAAATCAACCCCCCTCCCCTCATCAGTGCTTACGTAATACTTGAATAACCCTTTATGAGTTTAGTAATTATTTTTATGAATATATTATTTTTTAAATCAAAACTTCTTTGGGCACGTTGAGCGGTATTTTTGGCAGGAGAAAAATATATGGTTTCGCGTCAGATGACATCAGCGACATGCTAGTAAGCGTAACCGACCGTATTGCGTTTGCGTCAGATAAGCGACGCGTAGTACAACAGCATGTGTACATCTGATATTGATATATTGTTTTGAGATTGTGGAGCCTATCATATGTTTGAATAATTAGTAAACTGTATAAAAATATACACAATTATTGTTCGGAGTACCAATACATGTGAAAACTAGATGAGTAATGATAATTTCAATGTAAATATTATGAAATTTAAATATCTCTTAGTGTAATTGATTTAAAAATTGAAAAGAGAACACAGTTATTCCATTGTTTTCAGTTTACACTTCTTTCGGCAATTCTTATGACTACCTCTACTATTTTGTATATTTTATAGGTTCTAACGTTTAACCACAACGTCATCTGATGTCAAATGTCGATGTGGTTTAAATAATAAACAACTTTTTGTTGTTTATATAATGTATATGTAATAAACAACTAAACAACAATTAAATAATAAAATGATCAATCGAGCTGCGAACTAATTATACATATTTAACATTACATTAATCTGTACACAACAAAATTGAAGTGTCTGTGTGTAATGGCAGAACAACAGCTTTGTGATAAAAGGATAAAAGGAAAGATTTTGTGATAAAATTAATTAACATAAGGCACTTACGAGTATAACAAGCTAGCTGACCCGTGCCCACTTCGTTTGGCGGTAAACATTTATAAAAAACTACTTTTTCTGACTTAAATATAAAAGTAAGACATATGCTGTCGCTGACTTTTTTGTAGGCATTATCAAGCTCTACAACTTTTCTCTAGAACTCAATCATATACTCGTATCTCTCATCGTTAAGGCAGCGTTCGTCAGAAACTTTTTCGTTCAACCGTTTTTTCTCCGATGAATGGGTCGTCTCGTCCGGGGTAGTACCACCCTCTCATAGAAAACCGACGTGAAGTAACAGTGTTTGCATTGTTGCGTTTCGTTCGGTCAGTGAGAGCGCCGGAGACCCCTCCCCTCTCCTCTCTCCTCTCCCTTTCCCTCCCCTAACCCTTCCCTCCGAAAGATGGCAAAGCACTTGCGACTCCTCTGGGGTTGTTAGTGTCCATGGATGGTGGTGATCACTTAACAGCAGGTGACCCACCTGTTCGTTTGCCATCTATGACATAAAAAAAATAAAGTAAATATTCACATTATTATATATATTAACGTCAGTAATCATCATCCAGACACCACTATATCATCAAAAATAAGCAAATCAACCCCCCTCCCCTCATCAGTGCTTACGTAATACTTGAATAACCCTTTATGAGTTTAGTAATTATTTTTATGAATATATTATTTTTTAAATCAAAACTTCTTTGGGCACGTTGAGCGGTATTTTTGGCAGGAGAAAAATATATGGTTTCGCGTCAGATGACATCAGCGACATGCTAGTAAGCGTAACCGACCGTATTGCGTTTGCGTCAGATAAGCGATTAAATATGGGGCCACCTGTGAGTAATTCTCAATTCAAATAAAAAAAGAATCATTAGAATCTGTTCACAATTGACGAAAATATCGAGTAAAATACATTAAAAAAGAATACATACAACCGAACATAGTAACCTACTTCTTTTTCGAAGTCGGTTAAAAATAGATTACACACATAAGATTCAAGTTCAAATTGCAAACTTGAACACACATCTGATAAATGAAACTTATATAATTTTAGTAATCGACTAGAATACTTATAGGTTTCTTGATAAAAAATCAACAATAATTTGATTGTCTATACTTGTAAATGAATTACGAATAATCTTTACTACATTATAAAGACAGATTAGGTAACCTGGTAATGAAAATTACTAGGCTACAGAATAAAAAAAAAAATATAACGCTAGTCGTAATCTTGCGACAATGCGTTTTACATATCATAATGATATTTTAAAAAAAAATTTATCTATTATGATTCATTCTACTGTAAAAGCGACATAGGTTCTTATGACTACCTCTACTATTTTGTATATTTTATAGGTTCTAACGTTTAACCACAACGTCATCTGATGTCAAATGTCGATGTGGTTTAAAATAATAAACAACTTTTTGTTGTTTATATAATGTATATGTAATAAACAACAATTAAAAAATAAAATGATCAATCGATCTGCGAACTAATTATACATATTTAACGCATTAATCTATACACATTAACAAAATTGAAGTGTCTGTGTGTAATGGCAGAACAACAGCTTTGTGATAAAAGGATATTAATTAACATAAGGCACTTACGAGTATAACAAGCTAGCTGACCCGTGCCCACTTCGTTTGGCGGTAAACATTTATAAAAAACTACTTTTTCTGACTTAAATATAAAAGTAAGACATATGCTGTCGCTGACTTTTTTGTAGGCATTATCAAGCTCTACAACTTTTCTCTAGAACTCAATCATATACTCGTATCTCTCATCGTTAAGGCAGCGTTCGTCAGAAACTTTTTCGTTCAACCGTTTTTTCTCCGACTTACTTTGCAAATCCGACTTCCACAAAAAAGTCTTTTCATTTTTCGGGTTAATATACCTATAGCCTATGACACTCAAAATCGGTTTAATAGCTAGATAGATAGATATTACCCCCTACAACGTCACAAACTCACAAACTTTACCTATTTATAATATACTAGCCTCTGCCCTTCACTTTCGACTAACGCTAACACGCAGCGGAAGCTCTCAAGAAGAAAAATCCCGATTTTGAAATATTCTTCATTGGTGCTCCGCTCCTATTGGTCTTAGCGTGATATATAGCCTTAATCTACCTCGATAAATTAACTATATAGCACTGAAAGAATCTTTCAAATCGCACCAGTAGTTCCTAAGATTACCCCCTACAACGTCACAAACTCACAAATTTTATCTCTTTATAATATTATTATTATTAATTGTTAATTATTATTTATAATAATTGAGTATAGATAGTAAATTTGTAAAATCTTTGTTGTCTATTTCCCTGTAGGTTAGACCGATGTGAATGGGACTTTCACTGACAGATAGCTGATATCATAAATATTAACATAGGCTGCTTTTTATTTTTGTAAATAGGATTCCGCGCAAAAATTGGAACTAAGAAAGCAGTATTTAGAGCCACGCGCGCCTCACGCAGCATGTCTACATTAATAACAAACTTCTTTGGTAAATTCCACGCAGTTTGAAGCCGCGAGTAACAGCTAATATGCAATAACCTCAAACTTCAAATAATTATTTACCGAACATACTTTTTAAGTGTATTGTTATTGACAAAAAATATAGTTTTTGAAAACAAACCATATGTCTTTAATCTTCTATACGATTTTTGATTTAAGGCTTTGGTCAACCAACTGTATATTAGGGATGGCGATTTGAGATCGATTAAGTGAAAAATAGATTTCTTGAAATAGAGAAATCGCTCAGTGTAATCAATTTTACACAACGATTCGATCTAGTAGATAATTTTGCTTCAATGAAAATTTACATAAAATTAGAAACTTTTTATGACCTTATTTAAATTAGGGACGACGAATCATCGATTACTATGTTGTATTTTTTTATGTAAAATTAGCGGGTCCGCAGATGTTCTCCTGCCATGATAATAAATACCGCCAACTACCGGATCCAAATGTGAATCTAAACCATTCTTGAACCCACGTGAACACGCACAAAAAAATTCATCAAAATCTGTCCAGGTGTTTACGAGGAGTTCAATCACATACACATGGACTGAAGAATTACATATATACATAAAAATATAATAAAAGTTGAAAGGCATTTTAAGGCATCGATTTTTTAATAATCAATCTTCTAGATCTCAATTTATTCATGAATCGAATCCAAAAAACACGATTTGGACTGATTTAAAAATCATTTTTTTCGGGATGATTCACCACCATCCATACTATGTACTCGTATGTACAAGCTAGACTCAAATCCGGATAAGTAATAGATCACCGTCGCTTAAGTTACCATCGCAATGTACCTGTCACCGTCCGGTGCAATAGCTGCTACCGCTGCCCTCTTGTCGATGACTTCGAAAACGCGCGTCTCCATTATACTCACGTGACGACGCTCAAAAATGATTATATATTAAATTCTATCAAAAATACCTTTTAGAAACATTATCGGGTATACTAAAATTTACAAAGATTTCGACTGTATAAATAGAAACTAAAAGATTCTTTCTCAAACGACAATTTATTTAGGAAAGGATATTTATGACAAAATGATTACTTCATTTAAAAAAAATCTCAGTAGTAAACATGGCTTCTTTTTATATAAATGTAATCATTCTGAAGTGGAAGAAGAGTTTTAGTTTTAATAAAAAATAATTTATTGTTTCTAACCAGAATAAATGACAAGCTTTCGGACTGATACATATCAATGAGTTTTTATCGTTTTTGAATAAAATCTACTGGTATAATTTATTTTATTCATCTATTATACTCGCAGAAACTTTTAGCAAACTACACATAACTAAATACTATAAAGGAGAGTATCTTAAAGAAATATAATAATAATAATATATTTATAGTGTGTTATTCTTTGATTAATGGAGTTTAATTTTCGTCACAAAAAATAAATAGATCCAACAAAATTCATAGAAGCGACATATAAATTTTTAATTGAAATCGTGTCGGATATGATAACGGGAACGTTTCAAACAATGTCCGCGGTATCAGATGACGATGTCGGCATCGACTGCGCATGTTTATAGCTACAATCTAATTTATTAGACGCCACTGCGAGATACAGCCGCTACTTAGCCGCCACTACGCTTTGTTACCTTCCTTCTTTTATATAAGTTTCTTGAGTGCAAACGGTTTTCTTATTACCCAAACTATACATTATCTGTGATTACACGGGTATATATACAAAATATATACATTTGTTTTACACTTTCTAATAACATTTCATGTATAACGCTATAATCATCATCATCAGCTTGTAAGAAACCCAGTGCAGGGTCATAGACCTCTTCCCTAAGGTATGGGTATAATCACCACGCCAGGCCACGTATTGGCGATTTCAAACTCTAGAGAAATCTACAGTTCTGTTTTCGCACATACGGTGGTACTTTAAGAACATTTATCAGGTTCAGCGATCCCCACAATGTTTTTCATTACCGTCAACCGATAGCGTTACCAATTTAAATTAGTAAATGTACGGAAATTCTGCAAAATTCGTTGATATATACCGTGGTTCGAACCTGAGGACATCGGATTGATAATTCACCGGTTAAACCACTAGACCAGTACGACGTTAACGCTGTAATGCACATTAAAAAGCATTCTAAATTCCCTTCCTGGTTTATGGTTGCCATTAAAGTTTAAAAATAAAATATTAAGTAATTCAGTTTACTGAACAACTGTATGTAATAAATACTACACTGATATTAAATTACACAGGGAGAAGCATAATAATTAGTATTTATAAATATCATGTTCGTAATCAGCTTGCATGTTACATTCAAACTACTTTATTAATGCAAAGTCATTAGAATACTTACAACTGCACAAACAGACGAACCACTTTTTATTTCTTTACTAGTTGAAACCCGCTGCTTGGCCGAAGCAATAATCAAAATTATTATTCTATGTTATTTTGGAAAATGACTAGACTGTTTTTTTTTAAATTATTTATAGGTCAGCATTTGGTATCATCACTCTTCTCTTATGTCGTAGGTACTAACTGTACCTGTGACTTCGCTTTATCCGGTGAAGTTGTGAAGGCCCATCAGGCCAATAGCATATAGTCCAATCGGAAAAAAACTGTGACGTTTGGTGACGTGAACTACAAAAATTTACACTGATTTTATGAAACTTATTTGAACACGGTTTATTTTAAATCTAAACATTTATTTTTACACATTTTATTACTTAGACGCTGAGCCCAAATTGGATACAATACACGAGTAATATATTGGACTATAATGGGCTAATTATTTTATTCCACTAAGGTTAAAATATTACAAGACATATTTAAAACATTTTTAGTTTGTTGTCACCTATAAGCGTACACTGTGAAGCATAAAATTCAGTGTTAAATATGAAAGCTTGATTTATGGTAGGTACTGGTGATTTTAGTATGTTTAATTCTGAACAATTGCATTATACATAATATTTTAGGTAAATTATAGTAATATAATGTACTGGTAGCCTTTTCTTATCGACTTAATTTACTGTTAACCTTTTTAACATGTTCTGAATATCATCACATGGTACTTAATGTAATATAAGGTGTGTATAATGTAATGTGTGTTAATGTAAATTTAATAATATATTAAAATTTTGACCAATTTAGATTTGAATCATGTAAATCATTTTATTATTTTTCCAGTTAAACTAACTACTATACACAAACAAACAGACAGAGAGACACACAGCAAATTGTGACAATATTATAAATTAGCTGTTTAATGTACAACCATACAATTAAAAGTTTATGATGATTCCTAAACATTGTAAAAAACAGAATCTCTTTAACAAATTACAATGAGGAAGTTGAGAATTCGTATATATTGTTTCCACGGCTGAATAAACAAAGCATTGTCAGTCAGACGTCAGCGAGTAGCTCGTAAATTATGACGTTTTTGCATCGTTGCGCCCGCGCACGCAAATCATACGGCCATAGAGCGACAAGCAGTTCTGAATTTACTTATAATGCCTATATTAAAACAGTCTCTGAGAGCTGTTAAATATTGTATAAGTTTTAATTATTTAGATTAGCTGTATCCGTGACACAGTCCGGGTGGAATCTAAAAAAAAAAGAGTGACTAATACAATCCAAATGTATTAAGTCCTTATCTACTTATCTCTGGTAGTTAATTCGCGTCCTCATTAAAACCACAATAACTTTTGATAGAGTGACCCGATTTTAATGAAACCAAGACTAAATGTTACTCGAGGATATGCTTTATGATTTTAATATGATAAACGCAGTACTTTAGCAGTGATGCGTGTTCACACAAATAGACAGACAGACATTTCTAAAAATGATTGAAATGTATTTTATTACTTATTTCAAAACACCCGCAACAGTTTTTTCCACAAAAATCTAAAAAGACACGTTACATTTATATTCTTATTATATATATAGAAGAAGATATAGATTTTACTTTAAATTTACGTTGTATTAGAGTGCCAGCCAATGTTTTTATCAAATATGATAACATACCAGATTTAAAATACGAAATGTCTCGAGCGCAGCTGCCGAATCTTACTGATAATTATTTGCTTGTACATTTTCAGCTTGAATGAAAACTATTTAAACCACCAATTTAGGAGACCTACCAACTTTATTTTCATATATATAATATATATATCTTTATATAAAAATTTCTTCTATACGTGTGTATGTCACTGAACTCCTCCTAAACGGCTAGATCGATTTCGATGAAATGTTGTGTGCGTGTTCCAGTGGATCCGAGAATGGTCTACATTCAAAATTAAGACCCAGTAGGTGAAGCTGCGGTTGACTTTTAGTATTTTTTTTTTATTATCAAGGCACGACAAGGTCCGCCGCGCCCGCTAGTATATATATAATTCTTCTGTCCATTGTGTATGGAAACATAATATTTCATATATTTTAACAAACAATGCGTAATTTTCCAGTTGAACTCTTGTTTATTCTATAAAGTCGGAGGCATTATCCCTCTCACGTACGCAAGGGTGGGCAAAGCTGAACTATTAGCATATTAATTATCGAATCTCGCTATAGATGGTCATGCTGTACCGGATCGCGTGACTATTCTATCTACAGAGGTGGAGGTACGCCCGCACCGGAGCCCAGACCCCCTAACTTATTCACATTAATTAAATATACGGTCTTATTTCTAAAAATCATTTGATCTTTGTATACATTCTGCCACTTTTGCATGTTAGACATTAAATAATCTGATAATTCGGTGTCAAGAGTACATATTAAAGATGACTCTTATTTGATCTCTTCTTATTTTACTAAAAAAATATTTACTAAAGTAATATAAAATAACATAATTATACCTATTATACCGATAATTTTATAAAGATAAAGACACGCGAAGTCATTTTTTTTTTTTTTCGAACTGACTACGCTATTGACCAAGCTAGGTCTTAACAGCTTCACCGGACTACTAAGGCGAGCGCTTAAGGCACTCAGCCGATTTTACTTTGACAACTAGCTCAAGGGTGCGCGGCACACCTCGGCTTTGGCTGTTGCCTGATACAAGCGATTCGCGACCTATCTGAGCTAACCTAAGCTAAGCTAACTATTCATACATATATGAGTTGTTGAAACATATATGTGTACCAAGCATACATACCTCAACAACCCTTATATATATTTCGTATCGGATAATATTCTAAACTATTTCAGTTTGATAAGGGAAAAAATAAGGCGAAGTCATGGAAGGCGGTTTATATATGGAAAACAAAAATTTATTTAAAGTTTGATCGTAAATATTACGGTAGACGTTACTTTGCACTTCCGTCTGGAATTGATTGGCCGCTGCCACGCCTCACTGCAACAATGTATCTAAAAAGTAAAATTTGAAACTAATAATAAAAAAAACGAAATATTATTAACTGAAACGCCAAGAAGTAACAAGCGCGTCGTTGGTTGACGGGTGAACCCGACGTTGCCGGATGGTTGAATCTGTCCTCACTTGATTGACGCTGTGATTATGTAGTTGTAAAATATAATTAATTGAAATATTGCAGATTAACGTGTAATAACCTTAATTGATTACACGTGTTTCGCCACTTTACAAGGCATGTTCAGATTGACTCTCCCTATGCAAGTGGACGAGTCAGTTATCATAAGTGAAATGATACGTTAGTTTTTTTTTAATTTTGTCTTTTTCTCATGAACATATTCAGAATTGATAATTCAATACATTGGGAGAGAGAGGTGGCCCCAATTTGATACCAATCACTTCCCTAACCTTGATGTGTTACATGAGCATTATAAGGTCACAAAGTTTAGTCAGCAATGTTTTAGTAAGAGTTTCACAGTAATTTAAACGTCTGTTAAATTGTTTTAGAGCAATGACTAGTTTGTTTACAAAATCATCAGGTGATTTGACGGTGGACTCCTTCTCCATCAAGCCCAAAAGATGGAAGAGACATATACGAAGATTGTTACAAAGGATCGTATCCCATAATCTCTTCGTATTAAAACTGGGGTATTCTTGAAGTAGAAGTTCGAAATTTTGCAGTGATGTACTGTGATTATGTAGTTGTAAAATATAATTAATTGAAATATTGCAGATTAACGTGTAATAACCTTAATTGATTACACGTGTTTCACTACTTTACAAAGCATCTTCAGATCGACTCTTCCGACGCGAGTGGACGAGTCAGTTATCATAAGTGAATTGACGTTAGAAAGTTTTTTTTTAGTTTTGTCGTTTTCTTATGAATACATTCAGAATTGATAATTCAATACATTGTGAGAGAGAGAGAGAACGGTGGCCCCAATTTGATACCAATCACTTCCTTAACCTTGATGTGTTACATGAGCATTATAAGGTCACAAAGCTTAGTCAGCAATTCTTTAGTAAGAGAGTCACGGTAATTTAAATGTCCGTTAAATTCTTTTAGAGCAATGACTAGTCTGTTTCCAAAATCATCAGGTGATTTGACGGTAGACTCCTTCTCCATCAAGCCCAAAAGATGGAAAAGACATATACGAAGATTGTTACAAAGGGTCGTATGCCCTAATCTCTTCGTATTAAAATTGGGGTATTCTTGAAGTAGATGTTCGAAATTTTGCACTGATGTATTATCGCGGTATGATTACAATTTGTATATTCTGTAAGCATATCTAAATACGTCCCATACAGCGCGGCATAACGTTTTATAACTGTTTGTGAGTCAGGTATTGATGGAAATTGAGTTTGACTACCATATTGAAATTTACTAATATAGTAATGTTAATTTTCTTATAAAACCTGATATCTTAATCAATTTAATGTTCCGCTGTACCAAAAATCGGTCGAATGATATTGGTAATACGTTGAAGGCCTCGATAACTTAGTTGGTCGATTATCTGTATTTAGATACTTAGATTTATATTTATTATCTTATGACTTTACTGTACATACATTAGTACTGGTTTACTAAACAAAACTAAAAAAATCGTTAACTTCATATTGACTTACTATCATAGATCTCTGATAAAAAGCCGTTCAACTCCCATAAAATAGTAATAAAAAATCGAATAACAGAAATTCCTTTCAAACTAACGATGATGGTATATTTGAAGCGACAATGACTCAGGAGTGATAATATTGTTGGTATAAAATTTATTGAAGTTTCTTCGCGTTCATCGCGAACATCGCGTTGAAGCTATATACAACTCATTGTTAAGTATTTTCTGATGCTAGTAAATTTATTGCAATTTCAATAAAGAACTCTAGCTCTCTTTGCAGACTCACCAATAGTTACCTGAATACTAATTACAATGACAAACAAAAGCTATGTTCCATTCCTACCTGTTTATGCAATAGACACAAATTATTAAATACCAATAAACACTTCACAGTTGAGTAGTAACATTGTCTTGTATGGTCGATTATCTGTATTTAGATACTTAGATTTATATTTATTATCTTATGACTTTACTGGGCATATATTAGTACTGGTTTACTAAACAAAACTAAAAAAATAGTTAACTTCATATTGACTTACTATCTTTGATCTCTGATAAAAAGCCATTCAACTCCCATAAAATAGTAATAAAAAATCGAATAACAGAAATTCCTCTCAAACTGACGATGCGATGGTGGTATATTTGAAGCGACAATGACTCAGGAGTGGTAATATTGTTGGTATAAAATTTATTGAAGTATCTTCGCGTTCATGGCGAACATCGCGCTGAAGCTATATACAACTCATTGTTGAACATTTTCTGATTCTAGTAAATTTACTGCAATTTCAATAAAGAACTCTCTTTCGAGACTCACCAATAGTTACCTGAATACTAATTACAATGACAAACAAAAGCTATGTTCCATTCCTACCTGTTTATGCAATAGATACAAATTATTAAATACCAATAAACACTTCACATTTGAGTAGTAACATTGTCTTGTAGCTGGCAACACTGACACCTGCCCCTGTTAGATAATAGTACGGTGTATTGTTGATAGAAAATATTACACCGAATGGGAATAATGTTTAGCATTATACATTCTACCCGTTCTTAGTCAACACCTGTATACGTAATAGGCTAGGAATTCTGAAGCTAACATTTTACGAATATCGCTAGAAAGATAATAAAAAATGAACATTCAAACATTTCATTTGATCGATGAAATAATTTCTTAAAGTTATTTATAGGTTTTAGTGGTTCTCCACAATATCATGTAATGTTAAATAAAGATCGGTCTGAATGGTAAACACGTTAAACCTGGAGGGAACTGGCTCTCAACCACACCGGAGCACACCAACAGGTGCTTCACGACAGTTTTCAACTAGAGGGTGGTAACTAGCCAGGCGAACTTAGAAAAAGCCCAACCACCATGCTATCGTTTCATAGCGATGTTTTCCTTCACCGGACACTATGACTCAGTTGCTAGGATTCAAACCTTCGTCCATCGACGTGGTGTCTGAACACGCTATCAATTGTTATAACTAGTAAACTGTACATGTGACTCCTGTGCGTCTGTGTGTGTGACATCTTACATGCGATACAATATACAATTTTATTATAAGATACCCCTGTAATAGGTAGAAGCTTTACCTTTAGCTGTAATTTTTTTTTTTTGAATAAATTCTTCCTTTCGGGCCTCAAACATTTCATGACTACATTTTAATGTTTGTAGCATACGTAATTCTATTATAATATATGATAATTATAATAAAATATCTACTTGGCGATCACATATGTCACACAAAATTCATTACTAGATCATACAGATAACGCTTTTTAAAATAAACTCTGAAAGTATCAATATTCAAAGACAATTAAAAAATATAAATACAGATTAAATAACCAAGTTAACAGTTCTAAATAATTATGTACTTAAACGAATCGAAGTCCGGTATCGACGGGCGTCGATGCGCGCGTTCAAATCTGTTTTGACAGTCGCGTCGAACCGTCAGAATCAGGTGACGGGCGCCAGTCAAACGCCGGCCGCGTTCTAAATTTATATAGAATGATTGACAGTCAAACGATATGGGGATGTCACCATGATTTCAGCGGAACGTGACGCGTGCGTGGACACAACGGAATGAGATGTTTCCATCAACGAAATAACAGCCGGTTTGACGTTTGCCATTTTAGTATCATTTCAATTGTGGTTACGTAATCACGTGAACATACAGTCAAATTTTGACAATAGCTTCTAGCGTAATTACGCAAGGAATACATTTGAATCATGGGCTGTTTGAATATGACAATAAATCATTATTAGATATTTAATACATTCATGTTTTAAGATGTAGAGAGAGCTGTCGTCTCTACATTGAAAATATTTGCGAGAACTGATTACAAGTAACATAAGGAGAGCAACGGAATACACTAAGAGTGTTTTTAAAATTTTCACCTTTCTTCAAATTTGCTTAATTAAAGTAGTTTTTCGATGACAAAAAAAAACAATTATTAGTTTGTGACTGTAATTTATACACAGAAGCTAGCAGATATTTCTTGTTTTGTGGAAAAACCCTAACTAAGGAGTGAAAGAGCCGCATGTGGCCATCCAAGGTCTGCGGATCACTGCTATATGTTGCAAGCTGTAGTTGTTTAGCTCCAGTTTCAAATTCACGCATTTGTAAAAAAATTGACAAACTTCCTTCCGTTATACGTTTTATTGTAGTGTATTAGCCGTTTCCCGTGTTTATTTCGCACGTATTTATTTATATTTGTTGCTACTTTGTATTGTGATGAATTGTCTAGTCATACCAAAATTGATATTATGAAAATTATTTTACATGTGCATGTATCCTACATATACCAACTAACATGCAGCCGGTTTGACGTTTGCCATTTTAGTATCATTTCAATTGTGGTTACGTAATCACGTGAACATACAGTCAAATTTTGACAATAGCTTCTAGCGTAATTACGCAAGGAATACATTTGAATCATGGGCTGTTTGAATATGACAATAAATCATTATTAGATATTTAATACATTCATGTTCTAAGATGTAGAGAGAGCTGTCGTCTCTACATTGAAAATATTTGCGAGAACTGATTACAAGTAACATAAGGAGAGCAACGGAATACACTAAGAGTGTTTTTAAAAATTTTACCTCTCTTCAAATTTGCTTAATTAAAGTAGTTTTTCGATGACAAAAAAAAATATTATTTTGTAACTGTGATTTATACACAACTAATTAATTTTACTAAACAATAGCAAAAACCTAACCTGCCTTTGCTCGATATGTCTTTTTTGTGAGATACTAGCAGTCCCATTGTTGGTTTCTAAAAATGTGCCTCTTTTCTTTAGGCTTACGTTTCAAAAATGTTTACGCAGTGGCACTTTATAGATGCTCTTCTTAAAGAAATCAGCTGGACGGGAGACAACAAATTCTTCAAAGGCATTTTGTACTGTCTCTCGCCGAAGTTCTGTGCCCTACGTCCCCTAACATGTAATGTTCGACATTGTGCAACCTTATTAAACATTTTCAGATGCATCCATGATAATAAATGGTGCCCACTTAAGATCAGACAGTTCGTACACTTTTGTTTTGTACATATTTTCAACTATTTTTGTATGCTTATACACTTCATGGTGATTGTACTGGGATTGTAGATAACAATGACATTTGACAGGCAATTACAGGCATTGTTACTAATTTTCAAATTAAGCATAACATATACGATTTACCTATAAAACATAAAGACAAAAATAATTTTATTACGTCCTGAATCCATTTTGTGCACGGTTTGAACGTGTTGAATATCATTTCGATGATTAGTCTAATACGACTGCGCTGCAGAACCTATTAAATATTGAAAGCTTCTTGTACGAATTCTCCTATTGTATTTGCTCTAACTATAAAATCTCAAACCATAAAAATACGCTTTGTTTCAAGAAATACATATTGACTCATTGACATATTTAAACAGAAAAAAAATACCAACATAAAATCGTATAATACCTCCCTCGCAATTTACAAAAACAGTACGACACGACACTACATTATAAACGCTACTCGTTCGAACTGCTTCAAGCAACAAAAATAACATAACTATATCGATCGACATTACTAAATACGACAGTAAGTAGACACGAGTCGCGATATCGTACTCACCTGCTCATTACGGAATTTAAGCGAAATATGCGCGTGAGCACGCATCGAGTAAGGCGGACGCAACGCGACGTTCCAATTTTACAATTTTAAATGCACTTCGTCGCTATCTGTCATCGCGAGCGGACGCGCCTGCTGTATTGGTAGCCATCGATTAAATCTGCCACAACGCGGTAGCCATTATAATAAAATACCCCTTAATATTCTTTGATGTAATCAAAAAAGATTGAAATGCGATGAAAATATAACACTAATCAATAAACAAATGACTACTTTTGGAAAGAGAATTCCATGTTTTTAAAATTAAATTAATTTGAAATTAGAATTCTTAGCCAAACAAAAATTATTTTGATTTGAAATGGCCAGTACTGCAGAACGTCAATTTCATTTATACAACGGACCTATTATATTATCCCGCTAAGACCAACAGGAGCGGAGCACCAATGAAGAATATTTCTAAATCAGGATGTTTTTTCCTTTTGAGAGCTTCCGCTGCTTGTTAGCGTTAGCCCAAAGTAACTATTCCAGGCGGACCAACTCGCGGGCAGAAGCTAGTAGATATTTCTTGTTTTGTGGAAAAACCGTAACTAAGGAGTGAAAGAGCCGCATGTGGCCATCCAGGAAAGGTTTGCGGATCACTGCTATATGCTGCAAGCTGTAGCTCCAGTTTCAAATTCCCGCATTTGTAAAAAATTTGACAAACTACGTTCCGTTATTCGTTTTATTGTAGTGTATTAGCCGTTTCCCGTGGTTTCGCACGTATTTATTTATATTTGTTGCTACTATGTATTGTGATGAATTGTCGAGTCATACCAAAATTGATATTATGAAAATTATTTTACATGTGCATGTATCCTACATATACCAACTAACATGGCGATTACTTGAACAGCACATACACATTGTTTCACAACGCCACCTAATGGTAAATTATAGTACAATGAATGACATAAAAATCCCCTCCATGTAGAAACTTTCATAGTGATCGGACAAGTTTAAGAGTGGTAGAGCCACGCTAAAGCTATTATTGGTTTCAGCATGAATGGGTCGGCTCGTCTGGAGTAGTGCTACCCTCTCATAGAAAACCGACGTGAAGTAACAGTGCTTGCATTGTTGCGTTTCGTTCAATCAGTGAGAGCGCCAGAGGCCCATCTCCCTTCCCCTCTCCTCTCCCCCCTCACTCCCTTCCCCCTCTACTCTCTCCCCTCACTCCCTTTCTCCCTAACACAGGCTGGCAACTCACTTTCGACTCCCCCGGTGTTGTTAGTGTCCATGGACGGTGGTGATCACATAACATCAGGTGACCCACAAGTTCGTTTGCCAGTCATGATATTAAAAAAAATCTATCTGTTGAAGTTCAACAATCTTATATAATATGTTTATACGAACATCTATATATATATATAATACAAAGAAGTCTTTAAGCAAGCTTTCAATTTCTACTCTCTGGTATACAATATGTTGCCATACTTGTATTAAAAGTTTGTCCACTCCACGGTTTCCTTTCAGCTATTATTAGAGACGCGCCCGCGGGCTGCAGATAGCGCGGCGGCTGTTTTTTTCGTTGTTGTTTTTGTTCCCTTTTATTTGTATGTTTTTGCATCGTGTCCGCATACGCTAATGCTGAGACAACGGTCTCTACACAATGGGTTCCGAAGTTCTGTGCCCTACGTCCCCTAACATGTAATGTTCGACATTGTGCAACCTTATTAAACATTTTCAGATGCATCCATGATAATAAATGGTGCCCACTTAAGATCAGACAGTTCGTACACTTTTGTTTTGTACATATTTTCAACTATTTTTGTATGCTTATACACTTCATGGTGATTGTACTGGGATTGTAGATAACAATGACATTTGACAGGCAATTACAGGCATTGTTACTAATTTTCAAATTAAGCATAACATATACGATTTACCTATAAAACATAAAGACAAAAATAATTTTATTACGTCCTGAATCCATTTTGTGCACGGTTTGAACGTGTTGAATATCATTTCGATGATTAGTCTAATACGACTGCGCTGCAGAACCTATTAAATATTGAAAGCTTCTTGTACGAATTCTCCTATTGTATTTGCTCTAACTATAAAATCTCAAACCATAAAAATACGCTTTGTTTCAAGAAATACATATTGACTCATTGACATATTTAAACAGAAAAAAAATACCAACATAAAATCGTATAATACCTCCCTCGCAATTTACAAAAACAGTACGACACGACACTACATTATAAACGCTACTCGTTCGAACTGCTTCAAGCAACAAAAATAACATAACTATATCGATCGACATTACTAAATACGACAGTAAGTAGACACGAGTCGCGATATCGTACTCACCTGCTCATTACGGAATTTAAGCGAAATATGCGCGTGAGCACGCATCGAGTAAGGCGGACGCAACGCGACGTTCCAATTTTACAATTTTAAATGCACTTCGTCGCTATCTGTCATCGCGAGCGGACGCGCCTACTGTATTGGTAGCCATCGATTAAATCTGCCACAACGCGGTAGCCATTATAATAAAATACCCCTTAATATTCTTTGATGTAATTAAAAAATATTACATTTACACACAGGTGTATCACGTTATTTGTTATCTTATATAATACTATAATTCGCATTCAATGTTAATAGTGTAAATAAATAAACGGCTTAGTAACATTTTACCCATTAGTATTCGATTTCATAGGAAAGCTTGATGATTTATTCACATTGTATAGGTTCGCTAACAGTTTAGAAGTGGCGAGTTATTGCTTCGTTGAGCGTCGCATACCCGTTTCACCGAATATAGGCAAATAGGCATTAAACGCGTTCTGAGTGAGCCCTCAAAGGGGCGTATAATAGGACGGTAATAGGGCGAAACGGGTGAAAACGCGTGTAAAGCTGGCTAAAGGGCTCTTAGCACGGTGGCTAATTAAGTATTAAGTTTTAGCCTTTATGTTGGCTTGAATGTTTTGTCATAATTCTTACGTGTTATTCTCGATATAATGGATTTATTATATACTGGCTGTGTCCGCGAGTCCGTCCGTGTGGGTTTCGCACGTATTTATTTATATTTGTTGCTACTATGTATTGTGATGAATTGTCGAGTCATACCAAAATTGATATTATGAAAATTATTTTACATGTGCATGTATCCTACATATACCAACTAACATGGCGATTACTTGAACAGCACATACACATTGTTTCACAACGCCACCTAATGGTAAATTATAGTACAATGAATGACATAAAAATCCCCTCCATGTAGAAACTTTCATAGTGATCGGACAAGTTTAAGAGTGGTAGAGCCACGCTAAAGCTATTATTGGTTTCAGCACGAATGGGTCGGCTCGTCTGGAGTAGTACTACCCTCTCATAGAAAACCGATGTGAAATAACAGTGCTTGCATTGTTGCTTTTCTTTCGATCAGTGAGAGCGCCAGAGGCCCACCTCTCCTCTCCCCCCTCACTCCCTTCCCCTCTACTCTCTCCCCTCCCTAACACAGGCTGGCAACTCACTTTCGACTCCCCCGGTGTTGTTAGTGTCCATGGACGGTGGTGATCACTTAACATCAGGTGACCCACAAGTTCGTTTGCCAGTCATGACATAAAAAAAAATCAAACTGTTGAAGTTCAACAATCTTATATAATATGTTTATACGAACATCTATATATATATATAATACAAAGAAGTCTTTAAGCAAGCTTTCAATTTCTACTCTCTGGTATACAATATGTTGCCATACTTGTATTAAAAGTTTGTCCACTCCACGGTTTCCTTTCAGCTATTATTAGAGACGCGCCCGCGGGCTGCAGATAGCGCGGCGGCTGTTTTTTTCGTTGTTGTTTTTGTTCCCTTTTATTTGTATGTTTTTGCATCGTGTCCGCATACGCTAATGCTGAGACAACGGTCTCTACACAATGGGTTCCGAAGTTCTGTGCCCTACGTCCCCTAACATGTAATGTTCGACATTGTGCAACCTTATTAAACATTTTCAGATGCATCCATGATAATAAATGGTGCCCACTTAAGATCAGACAGTTCGTACACTTTTGTTTTGTACATATTTTCAACTATTTTTGTATGCTTATACACTTCATGGTGATTGTACTGGGATTGTAGATAACAATGACATTTGACAGGTAATTTCAGGCATTGTTACTTATTTTCAAATTAAGCATAACATATACGATTTACCTATAAAACATAAA
>MU159057.1:74246-124333 GCA_015888305.1 Antheraea pernyi | reverse complement strand
CCATACGCTTGGTATTAGTAAAATGTTAGTGTACCCGGCTATTAATAGGTACAATGAGACCTAGTCTGTTTGTGACAGAAAAAGATCTGGCCCTCCACGTAGTGTTCGTACGAAAAAGGTGGTCAAAGCAGTAAGGGAAAACATTCGAAGAAGTCCTGTCCGAAAGCAAAAGATTTTATCTCAGTAGATGAAGATAGCACCTAAAACTATGTCGCGTATTTTAAAAGATGAATTAGGACTTGCAGCCTATAAGAAACGTACTGGTCATTTCTTAACTGATAATGAAAAAGTAACATTTAGTTTTGGTTCCATTAAAAGGGGAAATTCCATTAAACTTTATCAAAAGTTATCGTAATTTTAATGATGACGCGACTTAAGTACGAGAATATCATTAAAATTACGATAACTTTTGATAAAGTTTAATGGAATTTCCCCTTTTAATGGAACCAAAACTAAATGTTACTTTTTCATTATCAGTTAAGAAATGACCAGTACGTTTCTTATAGGCTGCAAGTCCTAATTCATCTTTTAAAATACATAAAAATCCCCTCCATGTAGAAACTTTCATAGTGATCGGACAAGTTTAAGAGTGGTAGAGCCACGCTAAAGCTATTATTGGTTTCAGCACGAATGGGTCGGCTCGTCTGGAGTAGTACTACCCTCTCATAGAAAACCGATGTGAAATAACAGTGCTTGCATTGTTGCTTTTCTTTCGATCAGTGAGAGCGCCAGAGGCCCACCTCTCCTCTCCCCCCTCACTCCCTTCCCCTCTACTCTCTCCCCTCCCTAACACAGGCTGGCAACTCACTTTCGACTCCCCCGGTGTTGTTAGTGTCCATGGACGGTGGTGATCACTTAACATCAGGTGACCCACAAGTTCGTTTGCCAGTCATGACATAAAAAAAAATCAAACTGTTGAAGTTCAACAATCTTATATAATATGTTTATACGAACATCTATATATATATATAATACAAAGAAGTCTTTAAGCAAGCTTTCAATTTCTACTCTCTGGTATACAATATGTTGCCATACTTGTATTAAAAGTTTGTCCACTCCACGGTTTCCTTTCAGCTATTATTAGAGACGCGCCCGCGGGCTGCAGATAGCGCGGCGGCTGTTTTTTTCGTTGTTGTTTTTGTTCCCTTTTATTTGTATGTTTTTGCATCGTGTCCGCATACGCTAATGCTGAGACAACGGTCTCTACACAATGGGTTCCGAAGTTCTGTGCCCTACGTCCCCTAACATGTAATGTTCGACATTGTGCAACCTTATTAAACATTTTCAGATGCATCCATGATAATAAATGGTGCCCACTTAAGATCAGACAGTTCGTACACTTTTGTTTTGTACATATTTTCAACTATTTTTGTATGCTTATACACTTCATGGTGATTGTACTGGGATTGTAGATAACAATGACATTTGACAGGCAATTACAGGCATTGTTACTAATTTTCAAATTAAGCATAACATATACGATTTACCTATAAAACATAAAAACAAAAATAATTTTATTACGTCCTGAATCCATTTTGTGTACGGGTTGAACGTGTTGAATATCATTTCGACGAATAGTCTAATACCACAGCGCTTCAGAACCTATTAAATACTGAAAGCTTCTTGTACGAATACTCCTATTGTATTTGCTCTAACTATAAAATCTCAAACCATAAAAATATGTTTTGTTTCACACTGACTACTTGTACATAGTGACTCATTGACATATTTAAATAAAAGAAAATACCAACATAAAATCGTATAATACCTACCTCCCTCGCAATTTACAAAAACAGTACGACACGACACTACATTATAAACGCTACTCGTTCGAACTGCTTCAAGCAACAAAAATAACATAACTATATCGATCGACATTACTAAATACGACAGTAAGTAGACACGAGTCGCGATATCGTACTCACCTGCTCATTACGGAATTTAAGCGAAATATGCGCGTGAGCACGCATCGAGTAAGGCGGACGCAACGCGACGTTCCAATTTTACAATTTTAAATGCACTTCGTCGCTATCTGTCATCGCGAGCGGACGCGCCTACTGTATTGGTAGCCATCGATTAAATCTGCCACAACGCGGTAGCCATTATAATAAAATACCCCTTAATATTCTTTGATGTAATTAAAAAATATTACATTTACACACAGGTGTATCACGTTATTTGTTATCTTATATAATACTATAATTCGCATTCAATGTTAATAGTGTAAATAAATAAACGGCTTAGTAACATTTTACCCATTAGTATTCGATTTCATAGGAAAGCTTGATGATTTATTCACATTGTATAGGTTCGCTAACAGTTTAGAAGTGGCGAGTTATTGCTTCGTTGAGCGTCGCATACCCGTTTCACCGAATATAGGCAAATAGGCATTAAACGCGTTCTGAGTGAGCCCTCAAAGGGGCGTATAATAGGACGGTAATAGGGCGAAACGGGTGAAAACGCGTGTAAAGCTGGCTAAAGGGCTCTTAGCACGGTGGCTAATTAAGTATTAAGTTTTAGCCTTTATGTTGGCTTGAATGTTTTGTCATAATTCTTACGTGTTATTCTCGATATAATGGATTTATTATATACTGGCTGTGTCCGCGAGTCCGTCCGTGTGGAACCCAATGTAACAATACAGTGACTAATAAAATCATGTGAATGTATTAAGTTCATATTCTCGTA
Organism: Antheraea pernyi; assembly: GCA_015888305.1. Lineage (NCBI taxonomy): Eukaryota > Metazoa > Arthropoda > Insecta > Lepidoptera > Saturniidae > Antheraea > Antheraea pernyi. Next base: position 121,648 of record MU159057.1, on the reverse strand, counting down.
CTTAAGTCGCGTCATCATTAAAATTACGATAACTTTTGATAAAGTTTAATGGAATTTCCCCTTTTAATGGAACCAAAACTAAATGTTACTTTTTCATTATCAGTTAAGAAATGACCAGTACGTTTCTTATAGGCTGCAAGTCCTAATTCATCTTTTAAAATACGCGACATAGTTTTAGGTGCTATCTTCATCTACTGAGATAAAATCTTTTGCTTTCGGACAGGACTTCTTCGAATGTTTTCCCTTACTGCTTTGACCACCTTTTTCGTACGAACACTACGTGGAGGGCCAGATCTTTTTCTGTCACAAACAGACTAGGTCTCATTGTACCTATTAATAGCCGGGTACACTAACATTTTACTAATACCAAGCGTATGGCGAGTTTTAAATATTGCATTTGACTCCATACCGACTTTGTGTAATGGAATCACAGCGATTCGGTTCTCTTTATCACCCCGCTCACACATTTTAATATCGCAAAATATTGTACAATGTATTGGCGCCGAAATGAGAAAATTCAATGAATAATCATATAAAAATGACAGATTCCAAATTCAAATGTAATATTCTCATATTTTTTATTGCAACAGTGTTTATGGCCAGACTAAGTATAATAAATACAGTATAATAATAAAACATTCAATTTTTCCAGTTTATATTTAAACGTAAGCACTCAAAAGTGTGACATTTTTATCTGAAACATTATATATATTGACCTTTCGTTTATCGCTGCACGTCATATCGAGAGTCAATCAAATGTCGATATTGTCAATCATCCGGTCAATCAACGTGAAATATGGTATCTCGATTGCTTTCGGAAATATCTAGAACGCACGATAGTGTCTCATTTTTTGATATGTTTTTATGCAAATAAAGAGGACACTGGATCAATGTTTCGCTTTAAGTGACAATCATTCGCAGATAATGTTGTTTTATTTGATTGTGATGGAATGAGAAATGTACTGGTACGTTTTCTGAAGGAAGCTATGTGAGGGCTTTGAAATTATGATTTTCACCCTTTTTGTATAACGATGCAGCGGTGGGATTAAACACTGTGTAGGGTCTCTCTAGTGGGATCAGTGTCTTGCTTGCATTCGGATATTAGAGAATAGCGGGAAATACGACCTTCTCGCTTTCTTTTTCTATTTCTAAAGCGCGTGAACTACACACCTTTTTTAAAAAAAATTGTAAACACAATACAATCGTACGCCGGATATACATTGGTTGAATCCAAAACACGGCTAATTAAAAAAGTATCACTTTGTCGGGTTTATCTCGATATTCGTGGTGGTGACGACCCAACTGTACCAGCTTGCACGATTACTGGATTATACACTGACTGTTCCTATAATCCACAAGCCTAAAAGTATCGCTATAATGGGTTTTAACCTTTTCTATGGTGGCCACGATCCATCGAACCAACTGTCATTACCTGTCCTCTTGTGAACGTACTACGCAATATTTGACCAATAAGTGTGAACAGGTGATATTTCTTGAATATGTATACAAATAAATAAAACTGAAATATGTCCCTAAAGACATGTTCTAACACATACGGTTATTTGTATCTTACTAAAACACAAACACGTGGTCTTTAAATTTTCCTTTATATTTCGGTCTGTTTGTTGGTCCGATATAACTTCTGGAACTGATAAAATAGATTTGATTGAATTATTATTACCAGGTGAAAGAATTTTCATAGAGCAATTTAGTGTATTCTTTTAATTTGATGATCGGGCAAGTTGTTTAGAAAAATACGATATTTAGTTACGACAATATTAAGTGAAAATACACTCATCAAAAAAGTCTAAGCAACATGTATTAATTTAAATTTTAGGGTGGTTCTTCACATTCTCCCCCCTCACTCCCTTCCCCCTCTACTCTCTCCCCTCACTCCCTTTCTCCCTAACACAGGCTGGCAACTCACTTTCGACTCCCCCGGTGTTGTTAGTGTCCATGGACGGTGGTGATCACTTAACATCAGGTGACCCACAAGTTCGTTTGCCAGTCATGACATAAAAAAAAATCAAACTGTTGAAGTTCAACAATCTTATATAATATGTTTATACGAACATCTATATATATATATAATACAAAGAAGTCTTTAAGCAAGCTTTCAATTTCTGCTCTCTGGTATACAATATGTTGCCGTACTTGTATTAAAAGTTTGTCCAGTCCACGGTTTCCTTTCAGCTATTATTAGAGACGCGCCCGCGGGCTGCAGATAGCGCGGCGGCTGTTTTTTTCGTTGTTGTTTTTGTTCCCTTTTATTTGTATGTTTTTGCATCGTGTCCGCATACGCTAATGCTGAGACAACGGTCTCTACACAATGGGTTCCGAAGTTCTGTGCCCTACGTCCCCTAACATGTAATGTTCGACATTGTGCAACCTTATTAAACATTTTCAGATGCATCCATGATAATAAATGGTGCCCACTTAAGATCAGACAGTTCGTACACTTTTGTTTTGTACATATTTTCAACTATTTTTGTATGCTTATACACTTCATGGTGATTGTACTGGGATTGTAGATAACAATGACATTTGACAGGTAATTTCAGGCATTGTTACTTATTTTCAAATTAAGCATAACATATACGATTTACCTATAAAACATAAAAACAAAAATAATTTTATTACGTCCTGAATCCATTTTGTGTACGGGTTGAACGTGTTGAATATCATTTCGACGAATAGTCTAATACCACAGCGCTTCAGAACCTATTAAATACTGAAAGCTTCTTGTACGAATACTCCTATTGTATTTGCTCTAACTATAAAATCTCAAACCATAAAAATATGTTTTGTTTCACACTGACTACTTGTACATAGTGACTCATTGACATATTTAAATAAAAGAAAATACCAACATAAAATCGTATAATACCTACCTCCCTCGCAATTTACAAAAACAGTACGACACGACACTACATTATAAACGCTACTCGTTCGAACTGCTTCAAGCAACAAAAATAACATAACTATATCGATCGACATTACTAAATACGACAGTGTCCCTAAAGACATGTTCTAACACATACGGTTATTTGTATCTTACTAAAACACAAACACGTGGTCTTTAAATTTTCCTTTATATTTCGGTCTGTTTGTTGGTCCGATATAACTTCTGGAACTGATAAAATAGATTTGATTGAATTATTATTACCAGGTGAAAGAATTTTCATAGAGCAATTTAGTGTATTTTTTTAATTTGATGATCGGGCAAGTTGTTTAGAAAAATACGAAATTTAGTTACGACAATATTAAGTGAAAATACACTCATCAAAAAAGTCTAAGCAACATGTATTAATTTAAATTTTAGGGTGGTTCTTCACATTGTATTTTATTTATTTTATTATTATTTTATTTTTAAAATTAGTATTTTAGTATTATATATATATAGAATCAAATAACACAAGATTACGAATAAAATATAAAATCCATTACATGACATTCAAGATCCCGCCAAAAACTCCAAAGGAAAAGATAATGGCGCCATCAACAATAAAATTAAGATACATAAGAAACTAAACTTTTTTCTTACAAAATGAAATTTCTAATGAAAATGTATGTATTGTGAAAGAATAGAACAATTTAATACAACAATTGAATTAATGAGACTGTTTATGTCATCTTGGGGTATTGCTCCCAATGGAACTGTAGCAAATCCTTCAGCTGTTGGGTTGTTGTCACTCCGTCCAATTCCTTCAAAACACGACTTTGGAGCATGTCCCATGCGTGCTCGATGGGGTTGAGATCTGGCGATTGTGCAGGCCAAGGCAATACCCGGATGTTCTCCTTTGCAAAGTATTCACTGGTTCGCCGAGCTGTATGTGAACGCGCATTGTCATGCATTAACCTAAAATCGGAGCCAAAGGTTTGTGCAAATGGGTAGACATAAGGTCTGAGAATATCCTCAATGTAATTTTCAGCATTCATGTTTCCATTTACAAAAACGAGCTCAGTTCGCCTGTTCTTCATAATACCCGCCCATAACATAACTGTTGAGCCGCTGTATAGATGAACTTCCTGAACGCACCTGAGCCTTTCAGTATTTCCGGGCCGACGATACACTCGCACCCTTCTTGTATCAGGCTTAAACCCGAATCGCGACTCATCGGAAAACATAATTTTATCCCATTGTTCCTGGGTCCATGTTATGCGTTCTCTACACCATTCATATCGACGAGCGCGATTCCCGTGACGTATCGGTGGGCACCTGATTGGGCGTCGAGCTCGTAGGCCGTACTCATGCAGTCGATTTCGCACAGTTTGAGGACTTACATCAACACCACTTGAAATTTGTAGCCTCAAACTTATCTTTCGAGCGGTTAACATCGGCTGGCGTCTTGCAGTCAGTTGTATGTACCGGTCTTGCCGAGTGGTTGTACTCCTTTTACGGCCTGGATGCTGTTCAGCGGGTTCTCCTGTATTATTGTAGCGCTGCCAAAGACGACAAATAACACTTCTATGAATGCCAAAATGTCGAGATACCTGAGATTGATTACTTCCCGCTTGCAACATCCCTACAGCTCTTTGCATTTCATCTGCCATCAAATGACGTCGCTTCATGACGTAAAGAATATCTAACAATTCAATTTTGTCGCTAACTTTATTTAAATGGTTGGTAAAATTATAAAATCAAGACTAAACGTAGCAATTAAAACGCACTTAAATTCAAACAAATTCGCAGTCATTTGAATTTTATGAAAAAACAAAACATAATCAAATTTTTTTTTACAACCAGCCAGTATGTCATCAATAACAAAAAAGTTTACTTACTTACCTACGCACTTTGTTTGAGTAAATACTTAGAAATTAATTAATATAAATGGTAAAATTTGTAATATCACGCATGTTGCTTAGATTTTTTTGATGTGTGTAGTATGTAGGTAAAACGTGCAAAACCGCAGGTATAACCAGTATATATTACTAACTAGTTACGTCTGCGACTGCAACGATTAAAGTCGTATAATTAAGGATATGTACAAATTGTTTGCTTCACAGAAATCGACAGTACAAGTTCGTGCCCGCAACACACAGCAACTAGAAAAAACGAATGAAACGCCATATTTTAATTCTTCTACGAATAGTACTAAGTTGAGCAGACTTTTAACTAAGATATAATTTTTTGTGAGTCGATTTTTATGTGACGTCAAGGTACGGTCATGTTATTTGTAAAGCCCACCGGATATTTAGCTTTTATTTTTGAATATTAGCGTTTTCAAATATATTATTTAGAAAATAGTGTTGTTGTATCCTGTAATAATTATTGTGATGTCAGCCTCACTCAGTTGTTGCTAAATATGTTCAATGTACGGACGTGATAGTTTTACGGTTTTTTTATAGTATAGGTACGTACGTTTGTTTGCTATCATCTTAATTTAAGTAATAAATATTATGTGAATGAGAGACAAAATCGTACGTGGAATGTTGAAGATTTTCTGGAAATAGGTAACTACAGTACTGAAGCATTCTCAACATTCGAAGATTTTTTTAGCGATTAACCACAATCTCCTCTGATGTTAAATGACGACGGTCTAAGATGGGAAACACGCTAAACGTAGAGGCTACTCGATCTCAGCTGCAGCTGTCGGAACACACCAACAGGCGTTTGGCGACAGTTTTTCAACTTGAGAGTGGTAACTAGTCAGGCGGACTTAGAAAAAACCTTCAATTTTATGGTTTCATTAAGATGTTTTCCTACACACGAAAGTTCCGATCAGTTGTTACGATTCGAACCTACGTTCTGTGAGCGTACACGCTATCAACTAAGCCATCATCGCTTCAAAAAATCTTTATTTAACGGTCTTAGAGAGATTTGTAACTTGTTTTTATGTAAAAAAAACATTAATAATATTGTTTTTATAAAAAAAAAACATTAATATATGAATGTGAATACATTCAATCAAATTACATAACGGAGCGACTGACGTCAATAACACGATGAAATTATGTACACTGTCAATCCGCTTGTCAGGCAGTTTGAGGCTAATCTATTGCACGCGCGACAACCTTCGTGACATCGAGCCTTCGAGGAACATAAAGATTACCTACATTGCCTGCCTAGTTGCCACTGACGTGCCTCAGTCTTGCGTAATATGAATATGTGACTACGGATTGCGTTTTGATACGTGCGCATCGAAATTTTGAACGACATGAATGATTTAGTGAACCGAAAGTGTGCCTTACCTAAATAAAATTCTATCCAAATATATAAAATCCAGTGCCATGATGTTAGTCCACGATGAACTCCGAAACTACTGCACCGATCTCTTCATGAAAGTTGGTATTTATGTATAATTTGGTCCAGCTTGAAAGATAGCATAAAATCTATTTCGAATAATAAACCTCAATATATTTTATTACAAATGAAATTGTTGTTAACGTTGATTATTGTTATTAATTGTAAGTTTTATCAGTCACGAACAAATGGCGCTTTAGATTAGTTTATTGACAGAAAACTGTAGGAGCGAGTGTTAATGAAATCTCATAGATGGCGCCACGTTTTAATTTTGAATTAAACTCCAGTTTATTTTATGGTTCTCGTGTTCTGTTAATCTATTTACTACGTAGCCTTGCTTTTTCCGTATCAAAGCCACAGCAACGTGTAGCCGGGTCAGCTAGTTATTTATAATAATGTCAGGCTATGAGAGTCCCACTTTTGGATCGAAGCCTTTTTCTGAGAGAAGATTCGGGCAAAATAAAAAAATTGGTAAGAGTTCTCTTTTCTCTATGGTCAAAGTTCGACTACTGGGTAAGCAGTCGTATTAAGAAATATTCAAGTATATTACATAAACACACTAATTTATATGATATAAGACTTAATTTGTACTTTGTTTACAATTTAAAGATTTACAATCTCTTAATAATCGCAGTCTTCATGCCGGCTTGCATGTTTCTTGCCAGCTGTATATATGTACACTGGTTGAGAAAACAAAGTCACTAAGACTGGTTTATCGTCATGTTTATGATGTTCGCGACACTTAGCTACTTTATCATCCTGTTATTTATAGTGCACCTGTGAAATTAAAGTCGTGATTGCGAAAACTTTATGCAACAGATTGATTGAAAAATAAAGATTTTTTCTAATTATTTTCTTTTTCGATAATAATCCTGAATTTCAGGGGAGTTGGGGATCAAATAACAGTTTGAGACACTAAAACCAGCTTACCCGACACACAACAACAACACGTCATAGTGTCTAATGTCGTTTTTCTTAGTCATCCAAACTTTATCAAGCTTGTGGCTTTTATTGTCATCGGATTACAACTATACCTTTGTATAAATTGACGCAACGATCTCGACCACTTATACATCTTGTAATGTTGTTTTTCAATTGTTTTTATAGTTAAACCACTGATATCGCGTAAACTAAAAAGAATTGTAAATATGGCATAAATGGTACTAAAGTCTAATTAATATTCACTTCAATAACAATTATTATTATAATAATAGATTGTTGTTAACATGCACTTGTTTTTATAGCATTTAAAAATAATATATCCAGTGCTGTTGTATAACGCTTTCTAATTAGTACAGTTATAATCTGTATTACCACTTGAGACACAAATCTGTCTAATTTAGATGGCAGTGTTCACCATGAATGCATTAATTCTCAACCACATTTTTGATAATTTGCGGTCCATATTTCTGCTTTGAGAATTTGTAATAATATATTTTGTAAATTTAAGATTTATAATCAACCTCTTCACTGTTGTTATTTTACTATATTGTTTGTTACTTGTAATAAACTATATATACTTGTAATAATATAACGGCACCTTTTTGTAATATAATTATTGTATTGTATTTCAGACTCATTAAAACCAACAACAGTTTTTAAAGTAATAGTGTTAGGTTTTAAAACAAAGCCCCAAAGCATATTACCGATTTGCGGGACTGTAAGTTCAAGCGTGTCGGGTAGTCCGGTGAAGCTGTTAAGACATTGCTTGGCCAATAGCGTAGTTAGTTCGAAAAAAAAAAAAATTCAAGCGTGTCGAACGGGTTTTAATATAAAAAGGCTGTATATATAATGTGGATATGTATATATAATGTGTATATATAATATATAATGTGGATCAATATGTGAACGATGGTGATGTCTGCAACTAACTCCACTCTGTGCATACACTAAAAACGATTGTAACTTGTAATGTATTTTAAATATATATATGTTAAAACAATAAGCCAGATCGAGATTTCTTGGCGGTTCTTCTCGATGAATGGGTTGTTTTTCGAACCGGTGATAGTTTTAATATTCATGAGCGACTTCTTATGGACTCAATTGAATTAATTATTTTTGATTTAGACAATTTCATGATGTAATTTTTTAGGAATAAATGTAATAAAGATTAGTATACAAAATAATCGAAATATAACATAAGAATTAAAAAATCATTTCAATTATATACTGTGTATAAAAATGGCTCCGAAAGCAGTAAGAGAGTTTACAGAAAGCTACCAGCCACCCACCAGGCAATTCATTAAAACTTTTCCAGTGACGACCTAAACAACATCCGATTTGTACGGAATACCGGAGCTGGCAACACTGACAACGAGCCAAGTTAGATTGCTAGCGCAGGGTAACGGGCCCCTTCAATCCGAACGAGATGAGCCGCAATCCTGGACGCCTACTCTTGACGCGGATAATCTAATTTGGTTGGATGTTTTTATTAATAAATAAATAGGAGGAGGTGAGCGTTGGAAGCGAAATATTCAGCGTCTTAGGCTCTAGTTTACTAAGCATATTACGGTAACTTTTTAGATAATGATTAGAAATTTTTATACGTAATTTGAAAAGAAAACAACATTATAAGATCTACAGAGAACTTACCAATCTTTAGACATATGTATTATAAATTGAAGAAGTTAAATATATATAAAAAAGATTTTATTCATATTTATCAAAATTGTTAATCTATAAATACATAAACTTCGTATATTCGTTTATTTGAACTTCTACAGTTCTTTATTATAATTCACAGTTAAATTCTTATGAATATGTGTTAAAATATTATAATAATACTCTTATTACATCTTATAGAGTAGCACATTATCATATATTATTAATGATATACACATTAAATGATATTACTTATATTAGTTGTGTCGAGTATAATTTTGACGCAGAGTAATTTTAGCCGTGTAATGCCATCTATCGTCACTAAACCTGCAACATTTTGACAATGGCTACTAATAACTTCTTTTAAAAAGATAAAATGAACAACTTTATTATCAGCAAACTAAAATAATATGAATGTATGACGAATCTTACTTATATTTAATGGTATAATTAAATACATGCCATACAAGCAAGCAATGTGAATTTCTTTTTAGATTGTACTAATTCTTGGTGCATAATATAACAAACGTAAAAATAAACTCATAAAAAGTATATTAACATTTATTTCGGTGCGTAGTTATTTTATAATTTTTAATATCATAAAATTTCCTTCAATCCGAGTAACTAACGAAAAACAAAATCATAAATCTCGTTCATTCAAACAGACAAATGCATGAATATGGGAGATTTTTTTTTTAATTTTATTTACAATGTTTAATTAAACGTATGGCTGTCGAGAGTGCCATTCTCTGTCTTACCTGTTCGATTTGATACTGCCAGCCAGAACCGGTTCGCAGTCTCGGTTAGCCATTTATTTTCAAGTTTACCAAAACAACCACAAACACGTATCATTCATCACACGAATAAAACCTTGCAAAATTCAATAGCGATCAACACATATTTCTTTTATATAAGTTTCAAAATATACTTCTACAAATATTTAGTTTAGTTAAGATTGCGTTGGATAGTTTTATAAAGGTTTTGAATAGTTATTGTATGTATACCCACGTTTGGTTTATTGTTTGAGTTTTGAATCATTCCGTACGCAGAAGACGAAGGCAAGCGTTCGTTCGAAATTCGCGCCTCGCGTATTGAATACTCGGCGCGCATAGCGCGTCTGCTGCACGTTGTCATCGCTGTCCGTCAAACAACGGGGGCGGTACAACGAGGGACGGGCCTCGACTCACATCGGCTAACTTCGGAACGCACCTCTCGTTCTACTCTGTACTTCCAAAGTGAACTGAGTCACAATTACGATACCAGTCTCTGTGTATTTATTTCATTTAACACTACAAATAAAGATTGGTAAGTCTTTAATCCACACTATACTATATTTTGTGTGTATTTTTTATGTGAAATTGAACATATCCCGGTGATCAATGACTAAGTTGACAAAATAGTAATTTATTGTTGTCGAAGCGTCTGTACTTGTAAAGTGCAATTTGCATTAAATAACTTGTTGTCTGATATAAAAAACAGAATACTTTAAATCACAAAAATATATGTTGAATTTAAATGAATTATTTAATACTTTTTTGGGTAATATCAAAGAAAATGAATATTGGTATTAACATAACCTTAAAATGTCAGTAACATTTTTAGTTGAATTGAACGACTAAGAGATGGCGCTACAAACGCTGGGCGGAGCTAGTCGACTTGCACTAGCGGGAATAATGTTACATTTGTGATAATTGTAGTTACTTATTGTCGAAAGTTTTAGATAAGCTATCTTTATTTTACTGAACATGTCTAGTCCCTTCACGTAAACGGAATAGTTTTAATAAAACTTTTAAATCTCTCGTTACTGACGTTCATTATTTGCCATGAACTGTTCTAGGAATATCAGAAATATTTATTTATCACGTGCATTCACATTATACGATACTGTATATTTCGTTGTGTCACGCCATCTATCGGGCTTTATTCACATCTCGATTTTTCTTGTTCAAGAAATGCGCTTGTAAACTAAGTTTTATTTTTTTATGGTTTCATTTTATCAATTATGAATTTTAAAAAGTTAAACAAATCGGGAAATAGATTTTCCGATAATAGACAGCCTGTGTTTATAAATTGATTCAAAGTTATTTCACGAATTTAAGTGAAGTGCGTCGTTCCCCGTGTAAGCTTGGACTTGTCGCCAGCTACGAATGTGTACTGCGTTGATCCACTGCGACCTTCTCGGATTCGTATGCATAGCGTTAGCAGAAACATTAAATATGACTAATTTATATTTATTTTTATCGTATTATTTAAGTATAATATAATATAAAGTATAGTATAATAATTTCTTGCTTTAATTACCAATGATTTTTTATAAAATACGTATAGGTTTTTCCTCTTATAAATGATAACACCATATGTTCATGTAACTATAATGGTTAATACAGCGCTAGCGATAGTTCCAAGATGATAAGTTATTTGAAACACCAATTTAAACGATATTTTTATGAATTATAGCTATTGACATATTATAATAAATCAAAATATTTAGTAAAAAAAACAACAAAAACAAATCAATACACTCTTTTAGTTACCGAAAATAGAATATCCCAACCTTTTTTAACGTTCTTGATGTCATATTTTTACAAAGAACAGTGCGGCATTTTTGACGACCGTGCAAGGACACGAGCGACGAGAAATTAATTAAGCGCTCGCCTTAGTAGTCCGGTGAAGCTGTTAAGACCTTGCTAGGTCAATAGCGTAGTCAGTTCGAGAAAAAAAGAAAACAAAACTAAGTTTATATGTACGGAATTGGGTCATGCTGCATTAGTTTATTTTTAAATACGCTTGACGGAAATATATTACTACTCATAAATACTAAAGTTAGGATAAAATGAAAACGACAAATTAATCGACAGAGGCGTCATTTTGCGAAAATCATACCTTATGCAGATGAAAATTACGACCTACATACTCTTTAGTGATAAAATATCTTCTTATATTGCTTCTTCTTCCAACTTTGTCAATCGATCCTCTTTATTAAAGACTAGCCGACCCGTGCCCACTTCGTTGGGCGGTAATACGTAAGCGTGGAATGGTTATTTTGCGCTAAGACGCAGCGGAAGCTCTGAAAAGGAAAAAAAATACCTTGATTTTGCAACATTCTTCATTGCTGCTCCGCTCCTATGGGTCTTAGCGTGATGATATATGTGTTAACGAACATACCTCTCCTCAATTAAACCGCAATAGCGGTTTCCTGAAGAGAGTCTTATTATATGTAAATGTAATTCTTATATTGTCATAAATAAATAAAAAAAAAAAAAATGTACGGAATTGGGTCATGCTGCATTAGTTTATTTTTAAATACGCTTGACGGAAATATATTACTATATTGCTTCTTCTTCTTCTAACTTTGTCAATCGATCCTCTTTATTAAAGACTATTACTGACATTTCCAAGCAATTATTTGTTACAAAATATGTAGTCAGGATTTCCATATTTCAACACGATGGTGGCACCCTTGTTAATGAGCTATATAACACTGAAAGAATTTTCCAAATCGGACCAGTAGTTCCTGAGATTACCCCTTACAACGTCACAAACTCACAACGTCACAAACTCTACCTCTTTATAATATTAGTATAGACTATTACTGCCATTTCCAAGTAATTATTTGTTACAAAATATCTAGTCAGGGTTTCAATATTTCAACACGATGGTGGCACCCTTATTAGAACCTATATTGGGTATGTAAAATGCCAACAATTTTACACAATATAGTGTCAAATTACGCAAAATCATAAAAATCCACCACATTACGGACTAAGATCCCGCCAAAAAATCCAGACCATGGAAATTTTTCACTCTTTTTATTCAGCGATATTTTAAGTACATTGCCAGCGCCGTACTAAGAAGTTTAAACATTTTAAAACCATGACATTTTGGTTTTAAGAATGTTTATAAAAAAAAGTCTAAGCCACCATAAGAACTGCCGATAGAAGTGTAAACTCAAAACAATGAAGTAAATGTGTTCTCTTTTAGTTATAGTGTGAAAGACAATATTTATAGTTCAGAACTTGTTTATTGAAATTATTAACACTTGTGTGGTTTTCATATCTATTGACATTAATAACAATAATTATACACATTTTTATAGAGTTCATTATACAATGAAACATATGAGGAGCCGCAAAATATTAATATTACATTTACACAGGCCCCTATAATACACGTCGCTAGTGTGACGCAAGCCGCGCAATCGCAATACGGCCAGTCATGCTTACGTAGCATGTCATGAGGCGAAGTTATAAATTCATCTCCTGCCAAAAATACCGCTCAACGCGCCTAAAGAAGATGTTTCCTTTAAAAATATTTAGTAATTTTTAATTCCGTGCCTAGACGACTTACTCTTGTGGAAATTGGTTTTCGCCCCAACAAGCCTGTGTTAGGGTGTCACGGTCCTTGCTTTCAAGGTTAAGATGCTCGTTTTTACATAGTCTGTTAATACAATTATTTCCCTTGATTCCTTGATTTCGTTCGGATTTTTTTTGCTCAAATGTCAAACTATTCACTCGTATTCTTAACAGCAGTTAGCTTTTCTTAGATTTGATATTATTAAAAAAGGAAATCGACTTAAAAATCTCGAATGTCTTGCGGACGGTTCGAGGCGTCGCTGGGGGCCGATTCTTGACAGATTTATGGCGTGCGTGGCTGTTACTCGTACGCACCGCCCCGCGCCCCGCGCCTCCTGCCGCACCAGACGAAAATTAAAATGTTCCATTTTTTAAAATTCTTTTTTTAAATCCAACACGATTGATTCCATTTTATTTGTGCATTCGATAAAAAATATTTTTTGTTAACCTTTGTTTCTTTGTTGGCCGTACACCTGTTAGACTTTGTCTATTATTTATCACTATATATCTTAAAGTTATCATTCAATTTATACATGCTTAAAAAACGTGGATAGAATTAATAAGCAATATTCCATATAATAAATCAATTGTTGTGTTGTACAAATGTTACTTGACATCATGTCGCCGCTTTTTGACAACCGGTTTACACTTACTAAACTTTATTTTATTATTTTTATAGATAATAAAATTGTACTGATATTATTATTTGTAAGCGTCATTATAGACAATAGACAGACACTGATATCGATTTAGTGACCTTTATGAAAAGGGACTTCTTACACGTAAAATAATCATTATTTAGAATTTTCCTTGGCTTTTAAAAATGTTCAATTTAATTCAACATTTCTCATTCTCTATTCAGGCCACTCAATTTTGCATCACTAACAATTTTTTTTTTAAATCAAAACAATACTATCGACTCCATTATGACTAAGACCGTTTTAAAAATGTAATTTACGATCAGTAACAAACAATGACAGCAATACATCACTCGTCATAATAGAAAGATTACGTCTGTTCATCATTTGACAGATTTACGATCATTGCATAATGGATGCAACAGTACTTTCTTGTCCGGGTGCTATTATTTAATCTGTATCCGTGTTTCGACGTTGCATAAACAAAACGCAACTGTCACTTATCTATTCTATATTCAAAAATAATTCTGCATAAAAACAATTCTTCCGAAACAATGAACTTCTTTTGTTTTTTTTTGTTTCCAACTACACAGATACACGAAAGTTTATGCAAATATGTAGTTAGAGAAAAGTATGTAGCAATATTTATCTTTTTAATTCTAAGTTATCTTATTCTCCTTTTTCCTACTTTTGCTAACCAACTAATTGTACCGCTTGTGGTATTTTATAGGACATACACCACACTTTAAAAGAATGCGCTCGAGCCAAATTTTATAAATATAGATTTTGAAAATCTCTTTCGCCGTTATTGTAAGAGTTTGCTGGTTTCTCCGACGCCCTATCGCCAACCTTAGTAGTCCGGTGAAGCTATGAAGACCCTGCCAGGTCAATAGCGTAGTCAGTTCGAGAAAAAAGAAATCCGATGTCCAATGGTGCGATTCAATCTTTTTTGCCACTATGAATATAAGTTTGGGCTTACGGATAATAAAATCATTGGCTTAATACAAAATAAAGTTACGAGTACTATCATAGGAATCTAAAGTTGGCTTTTATTTATCCTTAACTTAACTGGTTATATTATACAGCATCGTTAGGTTACACAATAAGCAAAATAAAAGAAAATGATCGTATTGACAGCCTAATTCTTTAAATACCGTTTAAAAAATATATTATTATTGAAAATTAATAGTACCGTTATCACGAGGTATCAAGTGGTTAATATGTATTCTGTTTTGCAAAATCTTGCCCTTGGCCTTATGATAACTTGAGTGTTGTAACCAGATAGTGGCCTCATGTTAGAATTTTCCTGGATGTTTTTATTACTGCCATTGTTGAGTATTTAATAATATTACAAGTATCTTGCGATCATTTCAATGAACTAACAAGATGGTGGCCGTTTTGTCAGAACTTTCCAGGGAGTTTTTGTGGTAAGTCAGAATCCACGCTCCGTGATATTATTTCCCATCTACATCACTCGTGCACAATAACAAACCTGTGATACGCAAGACGTGGTAGGTAAATGATCGAATAATGCAAGAGTATGAATAAAAAGTAAAAGCTACTACAGGACGTATTAGAATCCGGTAAATATTTCAATGAGTTATACAAGTTATTAAAAAAAACTTTGGAAAGGTTCTGAGAATCGTCTATTCTTGACTTGTCTATGTTCACTTTTAAAATACGCAAATGTATCGACTGTACAGTTTTTGGCTGGATCTTGGAATGACATGTAATGGATTTTATATTTAATTCAAATCTTGTGTTTGTTATTTGGCTCTATATTTTGTAATATCGATAACGTTTTACGTAATATAATTTGGTTATTGTGCATAAGTGAAGTGGATGGAAAATAATTGGATGGATGGATTCTGACTTGACACAAAAACTCCGTGGAAAGTTTTAACAAGACGGTTGTTATTTAATTGAAATTATCACAAGAGATTTGTAATATCATAAACTACGCGACAATGGCAGTAATAATTTAAAAAAATGTGATACTTCGGAAACACACTGGTCTCGCATAACGAACACGTATTTAGAATTAAATGAGCTAATTAATAATAAATCAAATGGGCCCGGATTATCCGTGACGCGGCGGGACAAATGTTTCCGGTCGCACACGGAACGGCTTTTATTTATTTTTATTATTTTTATTTACGAAATAAAAATTTATGGCCCCCGAGACCGCCTTCCGAGAGATTTAGCGAGTGTGTCATAGACTCGGCGAGCTGAAAACTCGATCTGTGTTGAATTATGTACGTTTTTAATGGTTTCGCGGTTTGTATGTCGAAAAACGTTGCCGGTAATGTATTGGAGGGGTTTTATTTTTGTGATATAAATTCATATTACTGGCAGAGACAAGTGGACAGGGACGCTGTTTGTTCTTTTTTTAATTTCCATGTATTCTGTTCCAATTTCAAAATCAATTCAAAGGTTCTTTATTATCTTTGGTAACTGGCTGTTTACGCGTTATGGTCGTTTATTTTTTTATTGTTCTTGTTTCGTGTTTTTTTCATTTGGTAATCTACCTTTAAGCATTATTATCATCATGATTATTAAAGGATGAATTGAATTACTTAAAATTGTTATAATAAACGTTTTAATAAACATAACTCGAGTTTCATAAAAACTCGATATAGAAAAATTGTACCAAGTGACTTGGAAGTTCTAAACTTTTCTTTAATCTGTGGTGAAGGAATCTGTCGTAGTAGGTAATTGAACAAAGAAATATTGCAATGACATATATTCCTATTATGAATAGAATGCTATAGCTCAAATTAATTCCAGAAAGAACCATACTCATTCTCCGTTTTAAACTGAAATGATTTGTTTTAAGAAAAGTTAAAATTGAAATACAATTTTTTATTTTTATATGTCAGAGTTAGCGACACCTGGTGATTGCAGTGGTCTAATAGAATGTTGGCATTAAGATTTTTGTGATATCTCTATATTCATGCTCCATTTATTGTATCTAATCCCCTTGCCCTATGATTAATAACCAAATTATATTATGCATAGTGCCACTAATATTACATAACACAATGTCAAATGACTCAAGTTTATATTATATATTAAAAAAAAACTTAATATCAGAATAAGAACTGTCCAATGATCTATACATTTATTTATTTATATCAGTTCTGCCTGTGTAAACAATTCTGCCAATGTACAGGTAAAAAATACACGTTTTAATTTTAATTACCAGTTGTTCAGTTTAAGTTAACCTAAAACAAATAAAATAACCATGGCACGACGGAAAACAGCCAAAAAATAAATAACATTGTTTTTTTATAATTTGACGATATAAAGTCGCCATATTAAAAAAAAACTAAACGTTTTTGACAGTTAACTTAACATAACCTACAAACAAATAAAATAAACACAGTACGACAGAAAACAGCCAAAAAATAAATAACATTGTATTTTTTTAAAGTTAGACATTATAAAGTCGCCATTTTGAAAATTAAACGTTTATGACATTGACGTATATTTATACGATTGCAACAATTTGTATTCGCGATGCCGCGACCGCTGTACAACGATCGGTGCAGATAACTCGCGTACAATCGACTTATTAAACAGAGAAAGAAACATTATCTCGGTCAATTTATCAACAGCCGACTCGCTCGCTAGAGACGAGACACGCACACAATAACTTGTAACAACAGCGAGTACAAATTTAGTTATCCTCCCACTACAAACTGCCGCGATTATTTACAAATAAATAAAAATATTATATATGTTTTTTCCATATGATTTTATTTCCGATTCAACATAAATAAGATATGTTATTTAAAGACAATATATCACTTGACAGGTGGTAAGTAGACCCTTGTTAGTGTACACGCTAAATTTTACTTAAAAGTATTTGTTTAGAGTCAATTTTTCCATGACGAAACAGTTACGTCGGTCGCGATCAGACCTTCCATAAGATTTATACATATATCAAAGGCTTTCCGAATGCACTGAGAGATTTTAATCAACGTCCGTGTAGAGTCCCACATTCGATGCCCGGATCATGCGGACGAGTAATTAACCTTTAAACGATTAATTAAATCGATCTCGATTATTAATGTTTCCGAATGCATAAATCGCAAATCGATTTGTAAAACATCCGTACGTAAAAAGTGAGATATCTCGTTTTCGTTTGGAGTAATCTTCAACACTACTGAATCGATTTTCACGAGACTTTTATTGACTGATAAAGCATTTTTCAGTATTATTTTGCCTACAAATCGTTACTTTTTTCCTTAGATTACAAAGTAGTAATCCATCAATTTTGGAAAGGTAACATAAAATTGTTAACATGCTTAAATAGTAATGACAAAGTTACAATAAAAAGACAACTCATCATTAATCCATATATTTAAATAGTTCCTATGACATATGAGAATCGTGGTTATCAGCTGGTATATACAGTCAATAACATTTAAGTGTCTGTATGTACCTAGTGTAAAAATAATAACTTTTTACTAAACGGATATATGAAAGTTTATATGGCATTTTTTATAATTTTAAAATTTTTTGTTTGTTTTTCCGGCTACATTCAAAATAGAAAAGAAATGGCTAGAATTTTAACGGGACTTTAAGTGATTTAGCTTAGCTTAGCTTATTATAAGGAGTTGCTTAGGACACTTTTATTTTTCAAACCAAATAGAATTCCCTGCAAACACATTAGACTAATATAGAAGCAGTATCAGTGCCCCGCGCACACTTTTCAATGAACAACATTTTATTGCAAAATTCACTAAATAATAACGTACAACTAATATAGAAGCAGTATCAGTGCCCCGCGCTCACTTTTTCAATGGACAACATTTTATTGCAAAATTCACTGGATATATCCCATCAAAATTACTTTAATAATTCTTTGTCTAAGTAGTCATAGAAATTCGCCACTGCACTTTGACTCCAATTGAATTTGTCCTTAATTTTATATGATAAATCAAAATTAGCAGTATTTTATAGATACCTAGGCCCTATGACGCTAAAACACTACTATGATAAATCAAAATTAGCAGTATTTTATAGATACCTAGACGCTAAAACACTACTATTGGTTCGCATAAACATCGGGAAGAACCGATAAGAAAGTAACTCGTTATCACTATTCTTTTGTTTTAACTACACAAGTATAGTTTACAGTGGTATATAATCATTTTGGTGGGTGTACAGAGATGGAGTCATTATTATACGTTACTATCATTCACATATTGTTCCACACTTTAAATATATTTCGACAAAATTATAAGTAAGTATAGTAATGCAGTAATGTGCTTAAAAAGAAAGCTTATTGCATGACATAAAATTATTACCCAAAAAACTTTTATTTCTCTAAGTGTAAAAAATAAGATGACTATTCTACAATTACATTAAATTTTCAAGGATGTGCAATGGCTGTTGCAATTAAATTGACCAAAGTAATATCAAACACAGACAAAGTACTTTGTAAATCGCCGTCAATTGCTTCAATGCCTTCGTCAATGTGAACATAACACGGCTACAAGTCTCATTTTCATGAGAGAATACAAAGTTTTCCAGTTCTCATTGTATAATTTATACCAATCAATATTACAATTAGTGAGATGTCGTTTCCCTCTCTCCTTATAAAACTAATCTATGACGTGCGTTTTGATTCAAATTTCACGCAGTAAATGTTTGAAAATTTACAATACAATAGTTCCGTGTTTAAAAAATGATAATAAAAATTAATTAATAGTTCTCTTTTGTTTAACACCTATACTGGTACCAGGATAATGTGACGGGTGTATTTGTTTTAGTTATAATAATTCACACTAATATCAAGATTACGGTAATGTATCATATAAATATGATTTTCTTTGTTATGTAGCTATTTGGTAGAGGTACTTTGTAATATATACCAGTTGTGACTAGGAACTCAATGAAGGATGTTTTAATAATCTCATACCTATACTTATAATACATATCCGTTTTACTGTACTTTCTCAATAGATTATGTAAAAATACTTGTTCTGTTAAGAGATCAGTATTTGAAAATTATACTACAAGTAACGCCATCTAGTATCAGTGTAGAGAAACGCAGTATATCTATAATCTATACACTGCTGCACAGTGTAGTTGGGATTCAGATACAAAATCAACGATCCGGTGAATTGAGAATGGGTCAGTTGTCCTATATTTGATAAGAATGAGGGGCTGGTGCTGGCGGTCGCAGAGCTGTTTCGTTGCGTCGGCGGCTAGCTGAGGCGTCGGCGAGCGAGCGCTAATCGATCGCACTGCGCTGTCTTATTCCGGCGGCCATTACGCACCTTTATGGCCGTTCTCCGTCCCCCGCGCACCCTCTAAGGCGCACATGACGAATCAATATGCCGCCAACCGACTCAACACTTATTTATTTGACACGATTTATTAGCAGAATGCCTGTAAACTTTTATGCGCCCCTCTGTTCGGCGCGGCGCGGCACCCGGGCCCCTAGCACCCGATGCTTTATGATGGACACGCCGCGGATGATAAAATCCTATGCTCCTGGTGGCGCGCTTGCGTTTATTGCGGATTCCAACATCTGTCTGAGATTTCACGGGGAAAAAATATATCTCTTTTGTAAGGAAATTAGTAAATGAACTTGTCACTGTCGATAATGATATTACTAGAGTTACTTTATGTAACAGTCATATTTTGTAACAGTGTTATTTTTAGAAGCGGTGAGCAATTAGCATTAATTATTTTTTACGTGAGCAAGCGTCATGCCACTTAAAGATAAAATGTCGCCAGGAAACGTGTAATTTTTTCACAAATATCACGGAAGGAAGCCGGTGTCTTCCTTTGGTATGTTTAGATGTTTTTTATGGTAATCTCAGAGATTTGCCGGAGTTTTCTTTTAGCTCGACAATTATTCACAGACTTCACTTTATAACTCTCCGTTCACCTACATTCTAAAAATACACATATTTAAATACAATATCAAACAAAATATAATAAATATTTACTAATAACTTCCCAATGTTACCTTACCCATTTTGAATAATACTACTAAATCCCTACATCAATATTTCTAGTTTTTATTTAACTCTGTAAATTTTTATCGTTATTGCCTTCGCCCGTATAGAAAAGCTTAATGATATGTAGTCTAAATAATACTCCGAAAACTCATCTATTTATTGGTAAAAGTCTCTACAAAGCAGACATATCCAATTAGTTTTTATGTATATATATATATATATATAGATTTATTGTTTTATATTAAACTATACGCTTAAATAATGAAGTAATGATTACTCAAAGAATGTAGTAAGCATGTTTGGTATGAATGTAATTATGTTTATTTATTTTTTAATTGTATATGCTCAACACGGTGAATAACAAGGTTGCATGCGACGCTATTTAATATTAGTTAACGCCAGCCAGCTATTTTTTACGTCCTCCCCACATCGCGCACTAACATTTAATGTTGACCGCGCATGCATACTGTCGTTTCGTTAGACAAGGGCGATTGACTTGTTGCGAACCGTACAGTTATTTATATACGACCAACATGACAGCTTTCTTATTCGCTAATGGTGTCACTTATTGACTATGATTATACTATTTGTGCTCTACTATTTGTATGAAAATAAAATAACAAATTTCAATACATACATACAAGAGAAACTTCATACATTCAGTGACAATAGGCTGAAATGAACTACTGTTAACCTATCGTTCTGTATATTTCTGAACGCTATTTAGTGCTGTGCGGTGAGCATAATATTATGAAAACTTAACAAATACTTCGGTTTTACTAGAAATAAATAAAGGAGATAATATAATAGCTACTAAAATTGTCGATGACATTACACTAATTAATTTGAATGTAGATGTTAATAAAAAATTCATGCACTGATTATGCACTGAATATAATCTTATAACAACAAACCGTGTTCCTTCTCCGATAGCATCAAAAAATTATGATGATGATGAACGGATGATTAGTTGAGGTGTAAAAGCCAAAAAACCAAATATTCGCATTTATAATATTAGTTAGGATTGTAGACGTAAGGAGGGTGAAGTATGACGCCCAGAGATTCCTAAATAAATAAAGCCCTCGATTCGTCGATAGTATGAAAACGAACATTAAGTAACGCTGAAGCTCATCAATAGCTACTGCGCGAAAAATAAATAAAAAGGATCAGTTTACTAACACAGTAGAAAAAGGTACTGAGCTGTTTTATATTATCCTATTATATAGGTGTAAATTTTTTTCTGTACAATATGTATATTGTATAATAATATTATTTTAGTAAACAAATAATTAGGAAATCAAATCTTTTTCTAAAATCAAAGAGAATCGTGTAAGAAACAATCTGGACTGATTCCCTTAGGGATTTTATTTTTTAATGACAATAATTAATGACTAATAATGAAAACTCATCCCAGTTGTTAAAATTCATTTTACTTAAAATAACAGTTGATTAATGGTTTTATATACATAGAATAAACAAAATACAATATAAAGAGATTAAATTTTATACTGGTGTAAATTATTCGTTTGAAGTCAATCGAACATTTCAATACAAAGTGAAGAAATTGGCATGCATAAATTACTAATCAATAAATTATCAGAGAGCCTTTAGCGGAAGTTGTGACTAGGTATTACCTTTTTTTTAATGGAAATTACCATTAGTGCATAATGACCTTTTGCGTAAACAGTTCTAAGTTTAATAATAATTTTGATTTATTTCTGTTTTGATTTCATTAGATGATAAAAAACATATTTAAGTATTTAACGGTCAAAAGTATAATCTAACAAAATATGGAAATACGTATACAACATTGGAAATAAAAAAGTAATCATCTGATATATAACTGCCAATCTGTAGTAGGTATTTAAAAAATCATTATAAATAAATATCAATCAAATCAAAAATACTTTATTCAATTAATGCCCTGAGAAGGCGCTTATGAACGTGAAAACTACCACCGGTTCGGTCAAAGAACGCAGTCATCGAAAAGAAACGGCAGGAAACTCGATCGGGTTTAATTTTTTCATACATGTATATATTTAAAATACATTAGACATTACAAACGTTTCAAACGTATATGCATTAATACGTGAGTGGCGCGCAAGCGTTGCTCTTGGACGCTGGACGCCCCGCTGGACGCACCGCCGAACGCAGATGCACTCAGGCCGTACACTTAATCTTCAAAAACTCTAGATGCAATTAAGGTAAATATTAATACCTAGTATTTGGTATTCAGTAACTACATCATGACAAAATCCATATTATGAAGTTATGTACACTACTATTAACACTATCTCTTATCGGTATTGAAGTTCTTGGGCGGAGTTTATAATTCGCATTAGGGCTTTTTTGTTTTGTTTTTTTAATATCGGAGTTTTGGCGTATTGATATGTTTAAATATATCAATATCGGCGTTCGATATATCGAAAAAAATCGATATTTCGATATATATCGGCTTTATTAAAAAAACAATTTTAATTCAGCTTAATAGTAATTTACAGTTCTTAATTCAGTATATTTGTTAGACAATTTATACCATAAATGTTTTAAAATGTTACATCACAGTTCTAAGGGTCACTTCCACAAACGTTATTCAATCATATTATTTTTAATTGTCGTCATTATTGTTTTATCTAAATAAGATAATTATGTGTACCAATATTTTTCAGTACACCAGTTAGCAAATTTTTCAAAATTCGCGAACATTTACTAATTTAAATTGGTAACACTATCGGCTGACGGTGAAGGAAAACATCGTGAGAAAACCTGAATCTGAGAAATGCTCTTGTAGAACTACTGTATGTGAGAAAACACTCAACTGGGTTGGCGTTCTGATTATGGCAATACCTTCCTTCGGGAAGAGGTACATGGCCTTGCTGTGGGTTTCTTACAGGCTGATGATATGATGAATATTTTGTCAGTAAGAGTTTTTAAAAACACTCGTTGCTTTATATATTCAGCTGGTTCACTACTAAGATTACTATTACCAGCGTGCTTCAAATTTCAGCGGCGTAAACAATGACGTGAGGCATAGGATAAATGCAGGATGCAGGAAATGGCGAAAGATGTTTGGGGTATCTTGCGATTCACGAATGCCCTTGAAACTCAAGGGGAAGGTGTATAAAACTATTATAAGACCAGTAATGTTGTATGCGTCTGAGTGCTGAGTTACGAAGAAGCGGATGAGAGAAAACTACACGCGGTAGAGATGCGATTGTTAAGATGTGAGGTGTAACTAGAATCGATAGAATAAAAATGAATATATCAGATGAAGTTTGAAAATATCACTAGTGACAGAGAGGCTGAGTAGTAGGTAATAGGTTAGCATCATACGGGCATGTCATGAAGAGAGATGAAACACATATAACAAGAATATAACAGTATAGGAGACCGAAACAGGTGTGGATAAAGTGTGTAAAAAACGACTATGTATAAAAGGTATAAATTTTGAGATGATATCTGACAGAGGACAGTATAAAAGGAATTTTGGGGGTGTAACAACAGTAATCTTGCGACAAGCGTATCTCTATTTCAATGACATTAAAGTTGTAATTTCACTGTCGTGAGTTTGACTATGGGGTTGCAAGGTTACCGTCGGCTTTTACATAGAGTTGCGCAATTTACATACATTTGTTTGTTCGGTTTTTAAATTGGAGAATTAGGCGTGTTAATCGCCATGTTGTTTTAGTAAAGGGCTCTCTGTAAGCTAAAAACTTACTGCGCTCGTAATACTTATGCGTGACAGCAGCGACCGGCGATGGATAGTGTATCACTCGGTGATTGCTATTGTTTTTGGATTGTGCTGTGCTTTTTTTTTAATGACTGGGATTTTTATGTCCCAGTTGGCGGGGCTCCTCTGCTGTGGTAGGCAGAGACCTTGTTATTCCAATTATTGTTTCTGACTATTGTACTGTGCTTACCATCAGGCACAGTGCAGTCATTTTGCCGTGCTACTATAAAAAAAAAACATCCTGTATCGACTCAATGTACGTGGGATAAGAGTAAGAAGTTGATGACGTATATAAAAAAAATCGACTTTTGATATCCCTATTTTAATATCAAAGTATCGATATATCGTCCAAAGAAATATTAGTAATTAATATCGATTTAATATTCTTGCGTTATTCGGCTCTGTATTTTGTAATATTTGTGGTGTTTTACGTAATACAGTTCGGTTACTATGCACAAGTGAAGTAGATGGGAAATAATACCACGGAGTATGGATTCTTACTCTATTCATAGTCTTGCGTTATTCGGCTCTGTATTTTGTAATATTTGTGGTGTTTTACGTAATATAGTTTGATTATTGTGCACAAGTTAAGTGGATGGTAAATAATACCACAGAGCATGGATTCTAATTTGCCACAAAAACTCCCTGGAAAGTTGTAACAAGACAGCAACCATCTTGTTAGTTCATTGAAATGATCACAAAAAACTTATACTATCACTAGCGGGCCAGGCAACGTCCGCCTTGATAATAAAAAAAATATCCTAAAAGTCAACCGCAGCGCCAACTACCGGGTCCAATTGTGAATCTAAACCATTCTTGGGTCCACTGGAACACGCACTCAAAATTATATCAAACGTATTATATCAGCCTTAAACTGAAATGACAATAAAGAAGGAGTTTAGTGACATACACAGTACACACGTACAGAAGAAATTGATATATAAAGAGTTTCTACTCGATAATGGCAGTCATAATCTACTAGAAGATTGATTGACAAAAAAAAAACAAAATAATTAGCAATTTAAAATGCAATTAAACAAGAAATAAGCAAGGTTTGGTAAATAGCGCCTGACTTGGAAGGTAAAGAAAACTGTTTAGCCCTTGTATGTAAATGTGGAACAATTTGATCCGGCTAGTCATAACGCGATGAGCGACGGAGTACCGACTGCCGGGTGTCGGAGTACCCCGTTCCCTGCTCGAATGCACACACAAACACGGGGCTAATCCCGGCTTTATCGTAAATTGTAAGTTTATGACGTGCGGAACGGTCGCGGGGGGTAGAGACTTTTCTAATTTCGCCCCCACTCGCCTCCTCCCTGATGCGCTAATTCGTGTAAGCAGTTTCTAAACGTGCTTGTTTCGAGTTCACTTCGATATGGCAACAGTAATCTTGCGACAAGCGTATCTCTATTTCAATGACATTAAAGTTGTAATTTCACTGTCGTGAGTTTGACTATGGGGTTGCAAGGTTACCGTCGGCTTTTACATAGAGTTGCGCAATTTACATACATTTGTTTGTTCGGTTTTTAAATTGGAGAATTAGGCGTGTTAATCGCCATGTTGTTTTAGTAAAGGACTCTCTGTAAGCTAAAAACTTACTGCGCCCGTAATGCTTATAGATACGTGACTGTCAGTTGGTCCGGCAAAGTTGCCAGATGTACGATTAAAGTTGTATTCTTAGGATTTTACATAGCGATTGGGTCGGAGTTTTCGGTGAAAGATGACTTCCTGATGAAACTATAGCATCGTGGTGGGGCTTTTTCTAAGTCCGCGCCCGCTAGCTACCACCTTCAAGTTGAAAATCTGTCGCCAAGCACCTGTTGATGTGTTCTGGTAGCTGCACTTGAAGGCCAGCTCCCACTAGGTTTAACGTGTTTACCATCTAAGACTATGTCGTCATTTAATATCAGATGATATTGTGGTCAAACGCTAAAACCTATAAAGTATAAGAAAATCACAAATGTACGACAATCGTATAAAATTCATACAGTTTTAGACATTCTTTTAAAAAGGAAAAAAATGTTATTCTTTAGTTAGTTTAGGAGTAGCGATGATGTCATACCAGTAATGAAGTATTGCTTAAAATTATTATCCACCATTCCGCTGCTGGATATGCTATTTTGTATTATATTGCAATTTACAACACTAACACGATAATGGAATGTTTCGTTGATCGTATTTTAACCTTGAGTATAATCTTCGTATAGTGTTATCCCACTCCTACTTATTAGTTGTTGCATTATGCCTGTTTCTTCACACGTTGCAATAATATCGGTCGACTTTTTTGAATCAATATAATCGTTAGGCGATAAGAAACACCAGAATAATTATGTCTTCAATATTTTTTTATCCATTGCGTAGAAATAAGACATCATATTATTAAATTCGACAAATCAAATACAACCCAACCAATTTATAAATCACTTTCAACTATTTAAAATCAGATAAGTTAAAGGTCACCTTTAACGTGGTGGTATACTCCTATCTTGATACGTGTGAATAAAGTATTCACTGGTTTTGTTCGGTATCGTTACCCACTCGTATTTATTAAATATATAGTCACTTAAACAGTAGTTGTAATAGTTTAAAGCCATCTAACAAAATTATATTAAATTAAATTATATTAAAGGAACCTAATAACAATTTAATACGTTAATTAAAATAATTTTAAAATATTAAAAATTCCAGTAATAAAGTTACTTTTAATAACATACTGTGTTTTGTAATATCCTTCTTAGGGAATACGACCTTTTATTTGCCCTACGTAGGTTAGTATATGCAAAGCATCTGGCAACACTAGTCGGTCGGTGTCTACAGGTGAGTGGTGGGGGGTGGGATGCCTGCGCGAGCGCATCAGCAATTAATACACTTCATTTAATCGATTCCTTCAATTATTCCACTTTGATATATGTTAATCCTTTTCTGTCGGTCCCTCCCCGGGATATTGTTGGCTATAATTACGTGGGAGGCGACTTCTATTGACAAGAATTGATGTTTTTAATCCGATGTTAGGATAAGACATTAGTATGCGCTCGTCTGTATGTCCGTTCGTTGATTTGTGGCCGGACGGCCGACTCGGCTCATTGCTTCGTAATTATTGGATTTCGGTGCGATATTTATTGGCATTTCTTCTCACAGTCGCCTTGATTTATCATCGGGCTGTCACACGCGAGAGAATTATTACGATGCGTGCCAGCCCTGAGAGAGATCCTTCCATAATCGAAACGAGTGGGTGTTTTTTTCTTCTTCTTGGTTTATTAACGCCGATTTCCCGAAGGTACATCCAATACGTCATATTTCAATACGTTACGCGTTAGGACACATGATCACCTCCATTAAGGCGCGTCTTCTCCCGATGGATTAGCGGCGGAGCGCGTCGCCGTCAGCGCGACCCGCTCCGATAATGAGACAACGAAAAATATTGGAAATAACACACGACAATAATAAACGTATAATAAGGGGAACGTGAGAGACACAGATGTGTCCTGCAGACACAGTGCCTTGTCGCCCCTCCCCGGTATCGGCAATATTGTCGCTCTTTCAAACAATTATCGTAAACCGTATTTCTGTTGCTATGAACCAGGACAATCACACTAGGAATGTATAAATTTATGCGTCACAATGATTTAATTTGACATTATGGCAACATTTCACGGATTCGTAAAATCTATTAATACGTTGTTTCTTTATCATTTCAAAGATTAGTGTCACAGTAATTTGAACTCCCTTATGCGCTATTTTTTTTTCTTGACGTTACTAACGTTAATTGTTTACAATACAAATATACGCGAGTGTCGAGTGGATATGTTTTGATAAATTTCGAATATGATCTTAGACGTTTATTTTCTTATTGTTTAATACATCCAGACACGAGAGCTACGGCCGCGTCCTGCCGATGGACTGGAAATTTTTCAATAGTCACCCCATGTACCAACGAATTTTTCGAAATCCGCGTTTACTACATTTACTAATTTAAATTGGTAAAACGATCGGCTGACGGTGACGGAAAACATCGTGAGGAAACCTGAACCTGAGATATGTTCTTGTAGTAGTACTGCATGTGAGAAAGCATAGAAGTAGGATTTCTCAGAGAGGTGTGGATAAAGTGTGTAAAAAACGACTATGTATAAAAGGTATAAATTTTGAGATGATATCTGACAGAGGACAGTATAAAAGGAATTTTGGGGGTGTAACCAACCAACCTCACCTGCACGTGGTGCACCCTGCTGAATAACAAACGAGGCAATGGCGATAGCGGAGTGGTAGGGTATTACAGCCTGATTGGGTTGCAACCACCATGTATATGGCGAAAAACCCATCATAGCGATTCGCTTCTGCGGGTCGCGTTTCGGGATCAGCCTGTGCATATCCAGCTTTTCGCAGGCAGGCGTGACAGCAGCGACCGGCGATGGATAGTGTATCACTCGGTGATTGCTATTGTTTTTGGATTGTGCTGTGCTTTTTTTTTAATGACTGGGATTTTTATGTCCCAGTTGGCGGGGCTCCTCTGCTGTGGTAGGCAGAGACCTTGTTATTCCAATTATTGTTTCTGACTATTGTACTGTGCTTACCATCAGGCACAGTGCAGTCATTTTGCCGTGCTACTATAAAAAAAAAACATCCTGTATCGACTCAATGTACGTGGGATAAGAGTAAGAAGTTGATGACGTATATAAAAAAAATCGACTTTTGATATCCCTATTTTAATATCAAAGTATCGATATATCGTCCAAAGAAATATTAGTAATTAATATCGATTTAATATAATAAAAATATCGATATTTTATCAATAGTCCTAATTCGCACGCGTATAAACAAACAAAATCGGAGTTTTTGGCTGGAATGTTATGTAGTAGATTTTTTACTCTATTCATAGTCTTGCGTTATTCGGCTCTGTATTTTGTAATATTTGTGGTGTTTTACGTAATATAGTTTGATTATTGTGCACAAGTTAAGTGGATGGTAAATAATACCACAGAGCATGGATTCTAATTTGCCACAAAAACTCCCTGGAAAGTTGTAACAAGACAGCAACCATCTTGTTAGTTCATTGAAATGATCACAAAAAACTTATACTATCACTAGCGGGCCAGGCAACGTCCGCCTTGATAATAAAAAAAATATCCTAAAAGTCAACCGCAGCGCCAACTACCGGGTCCAATTGTGAATCTAAACCATTCTTGGGTCCACTGGAACACGCACTCAAAATTATATCAAACGTATTATATCAGCCTTAAACTGAAATGACAATAAAGAAGGAGTTTAGTGACATACACAGTACACACGTACAGAAGAAATTGATATATAAAGAGTTTCTACTCGATAATGGCAGTCATAATCTACTAGAAGATTGATTGACAAAAAAAAAATTAGCAATTTAAATTGCAATTAAACAAGAAATAAGCAACGTTTGGTAAATAGCGCCTGACTTGGAAGGTAAAGAAAACTGTTTAGCCCTTGTATGTAAATGTGGAACAATTTGATCCGGCTAGTCATAACGCGATGAGCGACGGAGTACCGACTGCCGGGTGTCGGAGTACCCCGTTCCCTGCTCGAATGCACACACAAACACGGGGCTAATCCCGGCTTTATCGTAAATTGTAAGTTTATGACGTGCGGAACGGTCGCGGGGGGTAGAGACTTTTCTAATTTCGCCCCCACTCGCCTCCTCCCTGATGCGCTAATTCGTGTAAGCAGTTTCTAAACGTGCTTGTTTCGAGTTCACTTCGATATGGCAACAGTAATCTTGCGGCAAGCGTATCTCTATTTCAATGACGTTAAAGTTGTAATTTCACTGTCGTGAGTTTGACTATGGGGTTGCAAGGTTACCGTCGGCTTTTACATAGAGTTGCGCAATTTACATACATTTGTTTGTTCGGTTTTTAAATTGGAGAATTAGGCGTGTTAATCGCCATGTTGTTTTAGTAAAGGACTCTCTGTAAGCTAAAAACTTACTGCGCCCGTAATGCTTATAGATACGTGACTGTCAGTTGGTCCGGCAAAGTTGCCAGATGTACGATTAAAGTTGTATTCTTAGGATTTTACATAGCGATTGGGTCGGAGTTTTCGGTGAAAGATGACTTCCTGATGAAACTATAGCATCGTGGTGGGGCTTTTTCTAAGTCCGCGCCCGCTAGCTACCACCTTCAAGTTGAAAATCTGTCGCCAAGCACCTGTTGATGTGTTCTGGTAGCTGCACTTGAAGGCCAGCTCCCACTAGGTTTAACGTGTTTACCATCTAAGACTATGTCGTCATTTAATATCAGATGATATTGTGGTCAAACGCTAAAACCTATAAAGTATAAGAAAATCACAAATGTACGACAATCGTATAAAATTCATACAGTTTTAGACATTCTTTTAACCACTTGTGAAAAAGGATAACGCGAACTTGCCTCGGGCGAGCGCGGTGCATTTATTAAACCGAGTATTTAATACGTATTTAACGTTTTTGTAATAACACGGATAAAGTATAAAAAAATCACAAATATACGACAATCGTACGAAATTCATACAGTTTTAGACATTCTTTTAAAAAGGAAAAAAATGTTATTCTTTATTTAGTTTAGGAGTAGCGATGATGTTATATTGATAATGAAGTGTTGTTTAAAATTGTTGTCCACTATTCTGCTGCTGGATAGACTATTATGTATTATATTGCAACTTACTACAACACTGACACGATAATGGAATGTTTCGTTGATCGTATTTTAACCTTGAGTATAATCTTCGTATAGTGTCATCGCTGTTTCTTCACACGTTGCAATAATATTGGTCGACTTTTTTGAATCAATATAATCGTTAGGCGATAAGAAACACCAGAATAATTATGTCTTCAATATTTTTTTATCCATTGCGTAGAAATAAGACATCATATTGTTAAATTCAACAAATCAAATAAAACCCAACCAATTTATGAATCACTTTCAACTATTTAAAATCAGATAAGTTAAAGGTCACCTTTAACGTGGTGGTATATTCCTATCTTGATACGTGTGAATAAAGTAAAGTATTCACTGGTTTTGTTCGGTATCGTTACCCACTCGTATTTATTAAATATATAGTCACTTAAACAGTAGTTGTAATAGTTTAAAGCCATCTAACAAAATTGTATTAAATTAAATTATATTAAAGGAACTTAATAACAATTTAATGCGTCAATTAAAATAATTTTAAAATATTAAAAATTCCAGTAATAAAGTTACTTTTAATAACATACTGTGTTTTGTAATATCCTTCTTAGGGAGTACGACTTTTATTTGCCCTACGTAGGTTAATATAAGCAAAGCACCTGGCAACACTAGTCGGTCGGTGTCTACAGGTGAGTGGTGGGGGGTGGGATGCCTGCGCGAGCGCATCAGCAATTAATACACTTCATTTAATCGATTCCTTCAATTATTCCACTTTGATATATGTTAATCCTTTTCTGTCGGTCCCTCCCCGGGATATTGTTGGCTATAATTACGTGGGAGGCGACTTCTATTGACAAGAATTGATGTTTTTAATCCGATGTTAGGATAAGACATTAGTATGCGCTCGTCTGTATGTCCGTTCGTTGATTTGTGGCCGGACGGCCGACTCGGCTCATTGCTTCGTAATTATTGGATTTCGGTGCGATATTTATTGGCATTTCTTCTCACAGTCGCCTTGATTTATCATCGGGCTGTCACACGCGAGAGAATTATTACGATGCGTGCCAGCCCTGAGAGAGATCCTTCCATAATCGAAACGAGTGGGTGTTTTTTTCTTCTTCTTGGTTTATTAACGCCGATTTCCCGAAGGTACATCCAATACGTCATATTTCAATACGTTACGCGTTAGGACACATGATCACCTCCATTAAGGCGCGTCTTCTCCCGATGGATTAGCGGCGGAGCGCGTCGCCGTCAGCGCGACCCGCTCCGATAATGAGACAACGAAAAATATTGGAAATAACACACGACAATAATAAACGTATAATAAGGGGAACGTGAGAGACACAGATGTGTCCTGCAGACACAGTGCCTTGTCGCCCCTCCCCGGTATCGGCAATATTGTCGCTCTTTCAAACAATTATCGTAAACCGTATTTCTGTTGCTATGAACCAGGACAATCACACTAGGAATGTATAAATTTATGCGTCACAATGATTTAATTTGACATTATGGCAACATTTCACGGATTCGTAAAATCTATTAATACGTTGTTTCTTTATCATTTCAAAGATTAGTGTCACAGTAATTTGAACTCCCTTATGCGCTATTTTTTTTTCTTGACGTTACTAACGTTAATTGTTTACAATACAAATATACGCGAGTGTCGAGTGGATATGTTTTGATAAATTTCGAATATGATCTTAGACGTTTATTTTCTTATTGTTTAATACATCCAGACACGAGAGCTACGGCCGCGTCCTGCCGATGGACTGGAAATTTTTCAATAGTCACCCCATGTACCAACGAATTTTTCGAAATCCGCGTTTACTACATTTACTAATTTAAATTGGTAAAACGATCGGCTGACGGTGACGGAAAACATCGTGAGGAAACCTGAACCTGAGATATGTTCTTGTAGTAGTACTGCATGTGAGAAAGCATAGAAGTAGGATTTCTCAGAGATTGAAATCATCAGTACGTCGTCAGTACGTACCTTTTCTTTTGTACGAATGCTTCTCACCAATAATTTATTTCGTACACCCATTTTATCGAGGTTTAGCGTGGAAATAAAATAATATTATCAATAGTTAATAAAAAGAATATTAATACGTGTGCATAGAGCATAAATACAAAGTCGTATGTCAATACTAATTAATTAAACAATCGATTTATATACCTATTATACGTACATAAATATAAAAACTCGTTACAAGTTCGTTATATAGTAATAACGTATAACCGTCAGCTGCCATTTCCGGTTCGTTTTATAACTTCAATATTATATTTCAAATATAGTTATTACAAATTTAATATGTTGTTTACCGAATGAGTTTATATTTATATGTAAATATCTATTCTGCCCGCGACTTTGTCTGTTTGGAATAATTACTTTGGGTTAACGCGCGGAAGATCTCAAAAGGAAAAATAATGATTTTGAAACATTCTTCATTGATGCTCCGGTCCTATATAAATGAGTATAGGGGCCTTATAGAGGCCTATATATAGGCCTATATAGAGGCCTTCCTCTATAAATGAGTTATGTAACACTGAAAGATTTCAGTTCAAATCGGACCAGTAGTTCCTGAGATTAGCGCGTTCAAGCAAACAAACTCTTCAGCTTTATAATATTAAGTATAGATATCATTTTTGTTTGCTCGTAATTCATCTTGCCCTAAAAAGTTAAAATGATTGTGGTGATAATATATTGTTTGCGCTTTAGAGGCTCTATTTTCACCAACTAGATATTTAAAAAAAGATTGGTTTTTGGAAATTCATTTAAAAAAATAGCTAATAAAGTAGTAAAATCGAATGCTTGTCTATAAATTCTACACCTACACTGAAGATTACCTTCGTAAATATTCAGAAGAGCTGTAGCTAATTTTCGTGTTTATCCATATTTTGACAATAAATCAGCAATACTAAAAGATTCTACGCTAAATTTTATTTTAAAAAGACAAACGTAACAAAGTCTTTGGAAATATACACTTAATACGCTGATATGTATGCTTAATATTCATAATTCTCAAAAATGTGAGTCTAGGATATTGCAACAAATGTCACGGAAGCTAGCAAGCGATTTACCATGGAAAATAAAAACGACAATATTAAATTTGATAGAATGAACCGATTATAATGAAAAGACTAAATGTTACTCGAGTACATGCTTTATGATTTTCTTGGTGATTTTTATCGTGAACGCAGCACTTTAGCAGTGATGAGTATTCATACAAATAAACAGACAGACAAACATGTCGTTAATCGATTTAAATGTATTTTATTACTTATCCCTAGACACCTTTTTCACAAATATCTAAAAAGTACAGACACGCTTGTTTTACATTATTATAATATGTATAGATAATGCTTAGAACAATGGCATCGCAATTTATGATGGATTAACGTCTGATGTGTGTCACAAAAATGCAAACAAGAGTCCCCGGCGACGTCTCATCGGGCTAATATTTCCTTGCCAATCATGTTGCTGAGTCAATTTTCCCCGGTTAATAAGCACGTCAGGAACCGTCTCTCGAACAATAGAGAGTTTTATATTTTTATATTATTGCGTTCAACGTTGCCGAGGAAACTCGAATCAACTGTATTAAAATATTAAATAGGTTTTAATGAAATGAAAATTAGATATAAATATTATATTTTCTATTCTATTTTATACATATAACTAGCGGGCCGGGCAGACGTTATCCCGCCCTGATTAAAAATAAATCCTTGACAAATTATACACCAATACGTTTCCCATGAATCACTTTATCCACTGGTGAACACTACATGAAAATCCGTTCAGTAGTTTTTGAGTTACAGGATATTATATAACACAAAACAGGATATTATATAATGTATAAATAATATCTAAGACACAGTAAACGAAAGACTATTTTTGCATTGAGTTCCACGCAGACGGAGTCGCGAACACAGCTAGTACTTTATAAAAATTTAAGAAAATGTCTCCATTTCACAAAATAAGCGATATATGACCAAAAACGGTATCGAGAGATGAAATTAAATTTGAAAAACTAGTCTAACTGAAGTGAGCCGATAGGGGATATCCAGTAACTACGTAGGGTGTTTGGGGGGATTAAACCGAATCTCACTAAATCTCACATGGGAGAGAGAGGGTTTTCGGCAAATATCACGTAACATTTTTCGAGCCAAAAATGGTGTAAAAATTTCAGAAAACCTGATTAATTTCGAGTAAAACATGTATCTTCACTAAAATATGCCGAAATCTGACACATTTCTTCTATATATTACTCCGTAGGTGTAAAGATATTTAGTATTGATATTTCGAAATTATTATAACTAATTGTAATAGTAGAAAAAATTAAAGTTAAAATAATAATAAAGCAAATTGTTTTTTTTTAATATAAATCCATCGCACTTATATTCAAAATACATTTTTTTAAAGATCTCGCGTTAAAGGAGGCAGAGAGGGGGTGAAAAAAATGTCACATCACACCAAGGCGTAGGAAGGTTCAAAAATTCCTCTAAAACGCCTCACGTAATTAATGGACGGTCCTTTACGTGTTATTCACCATTTGTATTGTGATCGTGATCTATCACTCGCAGAACTACTACTCTATTATGTATGTGTACGAAAATGTTTATAAGGCGGTTTTTACTTTCTCACAAAAAAACTACTCAACGAATTTTAATATAAATTATACCTATATCAAAATAACACATCGTCAATTATATACGATATTATTAATTTTATTGAAAAAAAGGTGTTTCACGTTTTTTTTTTAAATAAAAGGTAGATGAAGTCGTGAGCGGATGTTATTACCAAACAAAAAAAAGGGTTTTGTTTAGTATCAGTTTGTACATAATATAAAAAAGGAATGGTACTTGACGGTGCGTCGCGTTATGGAAGAATGCTGTAAAACTTATTGACAGAAAAGTTTATAAAAAATGTATCAGTACTTCTTTCGCGTCAATATAAAAATAATGTTTTTATACATTTTAACCGTTTTCAACTGAGTCAGGAAATCGAACGATGAAATTAAATGTATAAAAATAACACATACATAAAGTATATTTGTATCTAAAGGTTTTTTTTATATAATATTTCAAAAGAAATTGCTTATTAGAATATATATACTGTTGATATCGTATTAAAACTGCTACATATTCATCTATGCATATCTTATCATAAAACAAATATACTAAAAAAATAATGTTATAAGAAGGCTACTAAGAAGCGGACAGATAATTTCAAGCAACCGCCAAGAAGCAGAGTGGCGCAGTGGAAGCGTGCTGGGCCCATAACCCAGAGGTCCGTGGATCGAAACCACGCTCTGCTAAAAACTTTTTAATTTTTGTATGTTTCTCTTTCTCTAGAATCTCTAATATAACCAACATGTATACATAACTACGCAATGTAGACAATAAACAAAAAAAAAATCTTATGTTGAGACTACTACCGCCATCTAGTTGCTACACTGATCATTATTATTTTATATGAGTATCGATAAAATAGTTTTACTTATTATTTGTATTTATTATTACCACACTTATTTATAGCGTTACCTTTTGTAAACTATTTTATTGAAATGAATATTCTTTGAAACGTTATCGTCTAATCGAAGAGAAAGCAAGGATATTCAAATCAATAGTGACACTACAACTGTTCAAACTTGTTATAAGTAATGTGTGTGGAGTTTTGGCGGAATCTTAGTACTATTTCATTACTAGACTTTATATTCTATTCATAATCTTCTGTTATTTGTCCCTATATTTTGAATATTTGTGGTGTTTTGCGTAATATATTTCTGTTATCATGCACAAGTGACGTGGATGGGATATAATACCACGGAGCATGAACTCCGAGACGCCACAATAACTACTAGGAAAGTTCTAACAAAGGGGCCGCACCATCTTGTTATAACATCGAAATGTGGATGAATTGTGATATTACTACCTACTCGGCAATTGCAGTAATAATCTAGAAGATCGATTGCCAAAAATCAAACTGAGCAAAAAGTAATTTGTATATATAAATAATAGTGTTTGTCCCGGCCTATCTGTGATGCGGTCGAACCAATTTTAATGAGAATAACCACGAAGAAAATACTTAAGTTCGTTTATTAACAACAAAACTGTGATCAGAGGAAAGAAGTCACAGGCACCAGTTAGTATTCACATTATGTATACAAAGGCGCGATCGCATTGTAAACACGAGAAACTAAGTAACGTAGCTCCATTAACGTGCCGTCATATTTGATTTATGTTTAATTGAAATCGTCCAGTTTATTGTTGGGACGCGACGTGGCGCGTGATTCATTGCCGGGACATGCCGATGGAAGCTGGCATTACTTCATGAAATTCTTATAAACTTATCTTTAAGCTGTATAAAGATGGAACAGAGTTCGTAGCTGGCATCTTATGCTCCTGCTACGTTAAACCGTACTCCTAAATAGAGGAATCGATATAGTCAACATATTCTTTACTAGCTGTGCCTGCGACTCTTACCGCGTAGAACCTAACGTAAAAATACAGTGACTAATAAAATCATCTGAATGTATTAAGTCCATTTACTTATCTACTTTTCTCTCGTACTTAAGTCGCGTCCTCATTAAAATTACAATAACTTTTGATAGAGTGAACCGATTTTAATGACACCAAGGCTAAATGTTACTCGACCCAACCAACATGACCACTAACCAACCGAACCAAGACGGGGAAAATGGGAAAAATAAATCGGTTAGGTTAGGTTAGACTTGTGAAACAAACACTGCGTTTTGTATGTTCATCATCATCATCATCAGCAACTTTATGATTTTTAAGTTAAGACAGAACAGTTTCGCCTCGGATTGTTTAAGTTAAGATAGACCTGCGAAAAAATAACGCGAGAGGGCTTCGGCAACGGTCGGCGAGTGCGGTGCATTTAATACGAAAGTACCACTACTGTATTTGTCTATGGGTGGATCTCTAGTTTGTAGCCGTTGAAATACCATCCGCTTCCATGCAACTATAATAAACCACAAAACTTATCATTCTGCAATGGAATAACTTACACTACACTAGTATATAACACAAAAATGTCTACTTGCTAAATATGTTTATATTTATATACGAACACATCTTTATTACTTACAAGAATAACATTATTATAAAATGAAAGGACAAACTTAACAAATTCTCATTTCCAAACGAAAACTAACTTTAACGACAATGTTATAACACCGAAAACGTGTGAACGTAACAATCGACTCGGCGAGAACGAATTCATTTCCACAAATCCGTGTCAAGATACGAACGCGATTAAAAAAAAACTATACTGACACGAAGCATCAATAAATAAATCCTTTTCACTTGTTATTATTTATTCGTCGCCACACGATCCTGCCTCCGACGCGACGGTCCATACTTCGTAACGATGACGAATATAAGATACGCTTGTAAAAAATCCCTTTTGAGAGTTGACGCGTGATATATTCCCGCGCACGCGTGTTATAAAGAAAGCGACGGGGTGCGCGCGAGTCGAACGCTGATTGGCCCGTGTAATGACTCCGTGCGCGGACGTACCGTTCTCGATGTTCCTCTCTGACGTGAACTAATGATTGCTGTTACTTTAAACCAATGACGGATAGGCACCTCTGAACCTATTGTGTATGTGATATATACAAGATGTGGGCCCGTTGAGATATTGCATCGCTTTGCTAGTTCTGCGCAGGATTGCATTGCCCGGAGTTATTCATGTCCATCTATTTATTACGTTCAGATATTAAGTTGCTTAACGATCCGTTATGTAGCCTGTGGATTAATGATATGATCAGTTTTGATAAGTAAATAGGCAGTATAGGAGCGAAAGATGCAAATAATAATGTCCTTAATTCAAGAATTATAATTGAAAATTTCGTGGAAGTTATCGTACTAGTCTTGAACAGTTTCCACGATATATTTTATTTATGATACCTAGTATAATGTAATTGAAATTTACAAGGAGAACTTTAATTTGTGTCATCTCTCGCGGACGGCGGTAATGAATAGTCAATCCCGCGGGACGCATACATTGTCCGGCGGCCGCCTCGCGACACTCTGCCAGCGTGCCTGCAAGATTGATTGCTCGCCATTGCCGGGTTTTGATCCTAATTGATTAATAAAGGTTCCTTGATAACTTACCTTTACGACGTTATAATTACGTGTCCTTCTTTATTACCTTATGCTCTTAAATTATTTGGAATAGCTATCATATATTGTTATAGATGACATCACAATTACATGTCCACCAGTTTTATGTTACTGTAGCAATGTTCTTGAAGAATTCACTTTACAGATGCTTGTCATTCAGGATATTTATTTAATAATCCGCATTCGTAGGTGGTAGAGTCACGCTGAAGCTATTACTGGTTTCAGCATGAATGGGTCGGCTCGCCCGGAGTAATACCATTAACCCACAGAAACATCGATCTGAAGTAACAGTGCCTGTATTATAGCGTTTCGCGTAGTCCGGTGAAGCTGTACCATGCCAATAGCGTACGTAGTCAGTTCGAAAAAAAAAAAAAAATGTTGCGTATCTTTTGATCAGTGAGAGCGCTGGAGAACCACCTCTCCTCTCCCCCATCCCTCAAACACAGGCTGTCAACATAGTTGCGACTCTCCTGGTGTTGCTAGTATCTATGGACGGTGGTGATCACTTAACGTCAGGTGACCCACCTGTTCGTTTGCCAGCTATGATAGAAGAAAAATGAAAGATAATTTGATACATGTTTGAGGTGCAATCGATGTTATAATAATCTTTTGAGACTTCAAATTATAATTTTCCTCATGTCTCAAGCAAAGCTAAAGAAAAAATGGTAGTAATGTCTTAACTCTCCAGTAATATCGATTAGTGCTTTAGCATTCTTCTTGTTCTTATATTATGTGATATGGCATTTATAAGAGAGGTTAATGAAGTCATTCTGCGACATATAAGTAGCAGCGTATCGCTATAACGATGAAGTGGGCATCGCCCGCGCCCCGCTGTTCGACACGAAAGAGTTAAAAGCCAACTGATTTATGTTACAAAAATGAAATCTAATAAAAGTTTTCACGTAATTCTCGTGAAATAGTTGTTTATAGCAGACAGCTTCCGCGGTCCAGCTATCAATGGTTTGTTCTACGATCAAAGATGCCATTGCATTAAAAGAACTTTGTTGTTACGGCCGCGTGCGTTATTAGAAATTATATGATATTTTACGTGAAGTCCTGTGATTCTGTGTTGAATGAAACTTAATTTAAGTATCTGCCCAATATGTATTAGGTTTTAATATGTTTTTTTTTATAATATGTACGTTATAGACTAAGCGATTAATCAGAGTACTGTTTACACTACGCAAGTAATATTTATTAAAAGTTAATTTTTAGGTTTTTTTTTTAATTTTGTTAATACATAAAATAATACAATAATACATACAACACTGGAAAATGTGAATTTTCTACAACTAACTTGTTTCTGGTCACAATTCTAACCTACCCTAACAAATCCAGTGCAAAATCAAGGTCGCAGTATAATACAAGGTCACTAGATGTAATAAAATAAATATAAATTAATTGATTATAAATAGAGCCTTGTTATAAAAAGTTTTTTTTTATAATCTTACTTCATTGAAATGTTTATGCTCAACAGACAACGAGAGTATATATTTATACCATACATTTTATATGAACAATAGAGCGCAAGATCGCTAATATAAATCACTTTCCTTAGATCCATGTCCAATAATATCACAGAATATATAACAATTATATCCCACAATAAACTGAAATTTATGGACGAAGAAAACATCATTATAGGATGGTACAGAGAATTTTCTTATATTTACCAATTCCTAATCCCAATTTTGAATAGATGTGGCCCGGTAGCTTCACTTGAGAGCCAGTTCTTTAGGTTTAGGGTGTTTATCATCTTGCACCACATCGCCATATAATATCAAAATTTGTTCAAGTATAACATAAATAAAGGCGTAATGCAATCATTTTGGATTATGTATTCTTAAACACTTAAACAATATGTCTAGTACATGTTTTTTTTAAATAAAACAACATGGATACAATTTCAAATCCGACGTAAAGAGCGGCTCGACTTGGGAGGGAATCAATTATAATTTCCATTAGATAAGGGCGTGGAAAGCTGATTTATAGAAGAAACCGAACTGTTACCAGTTGCGCTCCGGGTGGGGTCCCAATAAAAAGCACCATGCGAACATAAAATCAAAGGACGAGTACTGAAATTCATTTTCAATTGACCTCTCAATTTATCATACGCCCTCCAGTCCAGGTTTTCTTACATTTCTGCAATTATAGACATGTTTGCTGGGTGATCTGGTTCGCGACCATCATGCACATTTTGTTTAGCTTTAGTTTTGGCAAGATTCCAGGTTATTACTGCCATTTTTGAGTATGTAGTAATTTTAGTTACTTTTGATAATCTCAATGCTCATACAAGATGGTGGCACCCTTGTTAAAACTTTCCATAGAGTTTTTCGAGTGGTATTATTTCCCATGCACATCATTTGTGCACAATAACCGAACTATATTACTTAAAACACCAACAATGTTATCAAATATAGAGTTAAATAACACAAGATTATGAATCACTACATATTATAAAACAAAGTCCTCTGCCACGTCTTCTGTCTGTATGTTCGTGAAAAACTCAAAAACGACCGAACGGATTTTAACGCGGTTTTCAGCAGTAGAGAAAGTGATTTATAAGGAAGGTTTAGGTGTATAATTTTCAAGGGTTTTTTTAATTATCAGAGCGGGACAACGTCCGC
The DNA here is from genome assembly GCA_015888305.1 of Antheraea pernyi. Lineage (NCBI taxonomy): Eukaryota > Metazoa > Arthropoda > Insecta > Lepidoptera > Saturniidae > Antheraea > Antheraea pernyi. Next base: position 79,696 of record MU159057.1, on the reverse strand, counting down.
CCGGACCCCTAGTAATATATACAATCCACTACATGACCAATAAGATCTCTCCAAAAACTCTCGTCATGCATAATGTCGCGTAATAATATCGCGGCCTTGCAGATTGACATCACAACTAAGATTGTCAATAGATATAAAAAAATGTTTTCAGAAACAGAAAAAATTAAATGACATTTAATTAATTAAATTATAATAGTATAAATTGAAACATATTTGGTTTCTGATTGGTGATTATTTTTTTTAATAATTCATTACATATCAAGAGTACGGCTGAGGTGACACAGGCGGTGGGTGCAAGCGGCGGGAGGTGGGGGGCGGTGGGGGACGCGAGGGCGCACCTCGATCGATGGCGACGTCGTTATTCGGGCGACAGCCTTTGACGACGTCGCGGATGCGTGCCACTTGGTACTGTATATATGCACCTTTGCCATTTTTGCAATTAAAAAAATGTTTTGAAGTTATATTTTCATACGTTCTTCTCGTTTTCTTTTTGAAGATTTCATTCTTACCGCGCGTAAACAACATACATGCTTTTTTATCACCATAATTTTATACATTTAACTTTTTGATGGTATAATAAACTTAGATCATTAGATAGATAAAGGTGTTGCTTAGGGGAACCCATCATAAGTACTTGATTCGATGTTACTTTGCACTTCCGGCTGGAATTGTTTATTTGCTGCCACGTCTTACTGTAACAAATACCATTAGATTTTATTAGCTCGATCTATTTCTGAAAAATCTAAATATAAAACTAATGATAAAAATATAAAAATAAAAAAAAACCCCAAAATATTAGTGACTAAAACAATAAATTTTTTTTTTCTCGAACTTACTACGCTAATGACCCGGCAGGGTCTTCACAGCTTCACCGGCCTACTAAGGTTGGCGCTTAAGGCACACAACCGATTTGGGTTTTAGGTAACATACACAAGGGTACACGCACACCTCGGCTTGGGCTGTTACGCGATAATTCGTGGTATGACCCACGCCGCGGCATAGAACACAGCTCGGGGGATCGGGGGAGTCTTTAGTGTGAGAACACTCCTTGGTGGAGTGGTCGCCGAGGCACTTATCGCACCTGGGTTTCAGGAGATAGTTTCGTGCGGAGTGTCCGTACACCTGACAGTTGTGACACTGCGAGGGCACAGACGTTTTGCGCGGCGGCTCGACGATAACGCCGGAGAGGCCGCAGAGGGATGTGAGATTGAAGATCGCTTTCCCTTGAGGGGTGCGATCGAGGACAACGAGAACCATATCATATGGAGCCCTGGTGCGCGGAGAGCGCATACGATGAACCTCGCGAACAGGAATCTTCTGTTCTTTGAGGTCGTCGGAAATGTCGTAAGTCGGGAGTTCTGAAGGAACCCTACGGATCACAACCCGTAGTTTACGCTCCTCTTCGAGAGAGTGCGTGAAATAACCCCACTGGTTGTCCCGAAGGAAACGAGTGAGGTCACGATGGGCGGTGGACGTGGCTACCTTCACCTGAATACCTACAGCGGTATTCACAGCGGAGGTGTAAGGGATGCCTGCCGTTTCCAGCAGGCTAGAAATTTCAACCCAAGACGCTTTGTCTTGGATCGTAACGGGGCTAAAACAATAAAGACACGGTTAAACTCTTAACCACTGTTGGTATGTAACTATAAAAAGTTAATATTGAAACTAATTAAAATATATTGTAGACGAAACTTTAAAATCTAACCAAGTATGTCAATTTAGATTTTTTTATTCTTTATTAATAAAATGCCTTAAAGAAGAAAAAAAATAGAAGAATTGAATTATGACGATTTAGCTATTGCGGATAAATACACTCGAAAAAACATATAACAAAACGAGTTCATAGAGACGTGATAACGTAGGAAATAATATACGCTATGTTTGGAGTTGATTGGCGTTGTGTGAATTGATTTAATAATATAATATTATTAAGTTAATTTCGGCCTCAAGTGGAACAAAGCTTTGTGAAGTCCACGCTCTGAAGAATCGTGACTGACGGACGACGGCACTACTCGAGCTCTGCTCAATACATACGCTCAAACGAACCATTTCATATACATGTGTGCACTGTAACTTCACACAGACACCTGTAAACTGAATACTTAAGCCATTACTGCATTTACACAGGAAATAGCGTCCTTTGTACGGTTTGAAAAATACTGAAAAGTATTAATTACTAGCTAAACCCGCACATCCGCTTGCGTTTTTTAAAATTGTATTAAAGAAATATAAAATTGTGTGACCATGCACAATTATAGAAATGGTCTTTAAAAACAATTATAAGTACGACACGCACGTCACTTACAGTAACACGTAAAGCGGAGGTGTAAGGGATGCCTGCCGTTTCCAGCAGGCTAGAAATTTCAACCCAAGACGCTTTGTCTTGGATCGTAACGGGGCTAAAACAATAAAGACACGGTTAAACTCTTAACCACTGTTGGTATGTAACTATAAAAAGTTAATATTGAAACTAATTAAAATATATTGTAGACGAAACTTTAAAATCTAATCAAGTATGTCAATTTAGATTTTTTTATTCTTTATTAATAAAATGCCTTAAAGAAGAAAAAAAATAGAAGAATTGAATTATGACGATTTAGCTATTGCGGATAAATACACTCGAAAAAACATATAACAAAACGAGTTCATAGAGACGTGATAACGTAGGAAATAATATACGCTATGTTTGGAGTTGATTGGCGTTGTGTGAATTGATTTAATAATATAATATTATTAAGTTAATTTCGGCCTCAAGTGGAACAAAGCTTTGTGAAGTCCACGCTCTGAAGAATCGTGACTGACGGACGACGGCACTACTCGAGCTCTGCTCAATACATACGCTCAAACGAACCATTTCATATACATGTGTGCACTGTAACTTCACACAGATACCTGTAAACTGAATACTTAGGCCATTACTGCATTTACATAGGAAATAGAGTCCTTTGTACGGTTTGAAAGATACTGAAAAGTATTAATTACTAGCTAAAACAGCTGATCCGCTTGCGTTTTTTTAAATTGTATTAAAGAAATATAAAATTGTGTGACCATGCACAATTATAGAAATACTCTTTAAAAACAATTATAAGTACGACACGCACGTCACTTACAGTAACACGTAACGCATACATTAGATATATAAATACTAACAGTGTGTGAAATGCGAGTTGTCATCAGCAACATATTTGGAACCTTAACCCCCCATATAACTATCTCAGTGCTCACTTATACAGTATAAGGAACCAATGAAATATTGTTATACTGATATAATATGCCCATATTGTCAATAAGTAATACGTTTATGATCTAATGTCTTATTAGAAAGACCGCTTCTATCTTCAAAATTACTATTAATTATTATAATGTTGAATTGAAAACAATGAATGAGGTGACGTCTTGAAATCTTGTATAAATATAAATGACGATATGAAACTTGATATCTGTCTAAGCAGTTTTTAATATTCGACAATTTAAATAGTGTTCATTGAACTCGATACAATAGTCTCATATGTTACTATGGTTATTGAGTTATGTAGACGAAAGCGCGGTGATTTAATAAAAATAACCGCCAAAATGTCCAAAAAGACAATATAATTCAAATCATATATGTACATAGATACAGATATATGAATTTCATTTATATGTATTCTTGGAGTCCAGTACAACACACGTCTTACGTGCATGGTTACAGTGAACAACATATTTTTTGCTAAATTTCATGCGGACCAAGTCCCAGGTACAGCTGGTCTAAAATAGAATAACCTAAATTACTTGCTATAAGATCAGCTCTCTGCCGATAAAAGTTCTCTAAAAATCGGTCGAACCGTTTTGGAGATAGCACTGCAAGCGAAGCCACGGTTAACAGGTAGTTTAAATTAAAAAAAGGCTAAAATACTCGTTATGATATCGTGGGTAACAGCTAGTCTAATATAGATTAACCTCAATTCCTTTTGTAAGGTAAGCTATCTACCAGTGAAAGTCCCGTGAAAATCGGTCTAACCGTTTTGGTGACAACACAGCGGGCGAAGCCACGGTTAACAGCTAGTACAAACCAAAGTTACTTGAATTACTTTTTATAAGATCAGCTATCTGTTAGTAAACGTTTCGTGAAGATCGGTCGAACCGTTGTGGAGATAGCACTGCGGGCGAAGCCACGGTTAACAACTAGTGTAAACTAAAATTGATTAAATTACTTTTTATTAGGTCAGCTATCTGTCAGTGAAAGTTTTGTGAAAATCGGTCCAATCGTTTTGGAGATAGCATTGCAGACGAAGCCACATGTTAATAGCTAGTCTAATTTAGAGTATCCTAAGTAACCTGCTGTAATTTCAGCTATCTACCAGTGAAATTCCCGTCAAAATTGGTCTAACCGTTTCGGAGATTACCCGAAACAAACAGATAGACAGACAGACCAAAATTTTTAAAATTGCTATTTTGTTATCAGTAGCATGTATACTTTCGTGCCCAATCAGTAAAAAAAATATATATTTTGATATTACATACAGACACTTTATTTTTATTATATGCATAGAAGATTAACATAATCATAACGATATCTTATGTAAAGCATCATCAAACCGACAGTGATATGATAGACTTAAAATAGATGTGAAAAATGCAATTATAAAAGTAATTAAACCAGTTCTTTACCGGAATATTGTAAGTATTAGGACATCATTTAACGTAGAATACGGCCATTTCATTTTATATTAATTGTTGCTGTGTGTTGCTCTAGTAACTTAACAATTGACATATAAACATAAATATATAATATCTAGACAAAGGGCTAACACTTATGCTCATTACATAATAGTCATGGACGGAGTTGAACCCATAATCTCTCGGCCCAATAATAGAGCTTACTACCACTGAGCTGCGTAACAAAGGAGATAGAATAATAAACATACAGAACGAGAAAGAATTTAATTGTGTTGTTACAATCGTGGAAGGTGATTCTCATTTGGCTGGTTTTTTTCAACTCGTTTCTCTTAGTTTATGGCTAAATGTCATTAAAAAAGTGAAAAAATCATAGAAAACTTTGGAACAATTAAAAAGTTCCACGAACAGACGCTCAATGACAGTAATGACGTTAATGACGCGGCAGTGAAGCCGGTGGCCATTTGTCAAACGTCATTTGTCAGCTGTTTGTCAGCCACAATGGTGTCAGGCGGCGCGAGCTCGATTGATGCGTGTCACTGTTTTTGATTACCAATGGTTATCATACGATTTTAACTCGATTTTGTACTTGTGTACAAGTGGTTTCGAGATAACAGTTATATCTACCAGATAAATTCATTAATTTTGTCTTGTCTACCTTCTAACTAGACTAACCTTAATAAATCATGAAAAAAAAATCGAATTAAAGAATACTGAGAGGTGATAGAAAGACTGAAACATTTGATTTATTTTTGTGAAAATAAAAAAAATAAAAATTGGGTCGTGAGAACAGC
>MU159057.1:0-72679 GCA_015888305.1 Antheraea pernyi | reverse complement strand
CGAGGGCGCTTTGTGCGCGGGGGGCGGGGACATCCGCGATAATTCGCGGTATGACCCACGTCGCGGCACAGAACACAGCTCGGGGGATCGGAGGAGTCTTTCGTGCGAGAACACTCCTTGGTGGAGTGGTCGCCGAGGCACTTAACGCACCTGGGTTTCAGGAGACAGTTTCGTGCGGAGTGTCCTTACACCTGGCAGTTGTGACACTGCGAGGGCACAGACGTTTTGCGCGGCGGCTCGGCGATAACGCCGGAGAGGCCGCAGAGGGATGTGAGATTGAAGATCGCTTTCCCTTGAGGGGTGTGATCGAGGACAACGAGAACCATATCATAAGGAGCTCTGGTGCTCGGAGAGCGCATACGATGAACCTCGCGAACAGGAATCTTCTGTTCTTTGAGGTCGTCGGAAATGTCGTAAGTTGGGAGTTCTGAAGGAACCCTACGGATCACAATCCGTAGTTTACGCTCCTCTTCGAGAGAGTGCGTGAAATAACCTCACTGGTTGTCCCGAAGGAAACGAGTGAGGTCATGATGGGCGGTGGACGTGGCTACCTTCACCTGAATACCTACAGCGGTATTCACAGCGGAGGTGTAAGGGATGCCTGCCGTTTCCAGCAGGCTAGAAATTTCAACCCAAGACGCTTTGTCTTGGATCGTAACGGGGCTAAAACAATAAAGACACGGTTAAACTCTTAACCACTGTTGGTATGTAACTATAAAAAGTTAATATTGAAACTAATTAAAATATATTGTAGACGAAACTTTAAAATCTAACCAAGTATGTCAATTTAGATTTTTTTATTCTTTATTAATAAAATGCCTTAAAGAAGAAAAAAAATAGAAGAATTGAATTATGACGATTTAGCTATTGCGGATAAATACACTCGAAAAAACATATAACAAAACGAGTTCATAGAGACGTGATAACGTAGGAAATAATATACGCTATGTTTGGAGTTGATTGGCGTTGTGTGAATTGATTTAATAATATAATATTATTAAGTTAATTTCGGCCTCAAGTGGAACAAAGCTTTGTGAAGTCCACGCTCTGAAGAATCGTGACTGACGGACGACGGCACTACTCGAGCTCTGCTCAATACATACGCTCAAACGAACCATTTCATATACATGTGTGCACTGTAACTTCACACAGACACCTGTAAACTGAATACTTAAGCCATTACTGCATTTACACAGGAAATAGCGTCCTTTGTACGGTTTGAAAAATACTGAAAAGTATTAATTACTAGCTAAACCCGCACATCCGCTTGCGTTTTTTAAAATTGTATTAAAGAAATATAAAATTGTGTGACCATGCACAATTATAGAAATGGTCTTTAAAAACAATTATAAGTACGACACGCACGTCACTTACAGTAACACGTAACGCATACATTAGATATATAAATACTAACAGTGTGTGAAATGCGAGTTGTCATCAGCAACATATTTGGAACCTTAACCCCCCATATAACTATCTCAGTGCTCACTTATACAGTATAAGGAACCAATGAAATATTGTTATACTGATATAATATGCCCATATTGTCAATAAGTAATACGTTTATGATCTAATGTCTTATTAGAAAGACCGCTTCTATCTTCAAAATTACTATTAATTATTATAATGTTGAATTGAAAACAATGAATGAGGTGACGTCTTGAAATCTTGTATAAATATAAATGACGATATGAAACTTGATATCTGTCTAAGCAGTTTTTAATATTCGACAATTTAAATAGTGTTCATTGAACTCGATACAATAGTCTCATATGTTACTATGGTTATTGAGTTATGTAGACGAAAGCGCGGTGATTTAATAAAAATAACCGCCAAAATGTCCAAAAAGATAATATAATTCAAATCATATATGTACATAGATACAGATATATGAATTTCATTTATATTTATTCTTGGAGTCCAGTACAACACACGTCTTACGTGCATGGTTACAGTGAACAACATATTTTTTGCTAAATTTCATGCGGACCAAGTCCCAGGTACAGCTGGTCTAAAATAGAATAACCTAAATTACTTGCTATAAGATCAGCTCTCTGCCGATGAAAGTTCTCTAAAAATCGGTCGAACCGTTTTGGAGATAGCACTGCAAGCGAAGCCACGGTTAACAGGTAGTTTAAATTAAAAAAAGGCTAAAATACTCGTTATGATATCGTGGGTAACAGCTAGTCTAATATAGATTAACCTCAATTACTTTTGTAAGGTAAGCTATCTACCAGTGAAAGTCCCGTGAAAATCGGTCTAACCGTTTTGGTGACAACACAGCGGGCGAAGCCACGGTTAACAGCTAGTACAAACCAAAGTTACTTGAATTACTTTTTATAAGATCAGCTATCTGTTAGTAAACGTTTCGTGAAGATCGGTCGAACCGTTGTGGAGATAGCACTGCGGGCGAAGCCACGGTTAACAACTAGTGTAAACTAAAATTGATTAAATTACTTTTTATTAGGTCAGCTATCTGTCAGTGAAAGTTTTGTGAAAATCGGTCCAATCGTTTTGGAGATAGCATTGCAGACGAAGCCACATGTTAATAGCTAGTCTAATTTAGAGTATCCTAAGTAACCTGCTGTAATTTCAGCTATCTACTAGTGAAATTCCCGTCAAAATTGGTCTAACCGTTTCGGAGATTACCCGAAACAAACAGATAGACAGACAGACCAAAATTTTTAAAATTGCTATTTTGTTATCAGTAGCATGTATACTTTCGTGCCCAATCAGTAAAAAAAATATATATTTTGATATTACATACAGACACTTTATTTTTATTATATGCATAGAAGATTAACATAATCATAACGATATCTTATGTAAAGCATCATCAAACCGACAGTGATATGATAGACTTAAAATAGATGTGAAAAATGCAATTATAAAAGTAATTAAACCAGTTCTTTACCGGAATATTGTAAGTATTAGGACATCATTTAACGTAGAATACGGCCATTTCATTTTATATTAATTGTTGCTGTGTGTTGCTCTAGTAACTTAACAATTGACATATAAACATAAATATATAATATCTAGACAAAGGGCTAACACTTATGCTCATTACATAATAGTCATGGACGGAGTTGAACCCATAATCTCTCGGCCCAATAATAGAGCTTACTACCACTGAGCTGCGTAACAAAGGAGATAGAATAATAAACATACAGAACGAGAAAGAATTTAATTGTGTTGTTACAATCGTGGAAGGTGATTCTCATTTGGCTGGTTTTTTTCAACTCGTTTCTCTTAGTTTATGGCTAAATGTCATTAAAAAAGTGAAAAAATCATAGAAAACTTTGGAACAATTAAAAAGTTCCACGAACAGACGCTCAATGACAGTAATGACGTTAATGACGCGGCAGTGAAGCCGGTGGCCATTTGTCAAACGTCATTTGTCAGCTGTTTGTCAGCCACAATGGTGTCAGGCGGCGCGAGCTCGATTGATGCGTGTCACTGTTTTTGATTACCAATGGTTATCATACAATTTTAACTCGATTTAGTAGTTTCGAGAAAACAATTATATCTACCAGATAAATTCATTAATTTTGTCTTGTCTACCTTCTAACTAGACTAACCTTAATAAATCATGAAAAAAAAATCGAATTAAAGAATACTGAGAGGTGATAGAAAGACTGAAACATTTGATTTATTTTTGTGAAAATAAAAAAAATAAAAATTGGGTCGTGAGAACAGCCATACAGTGTACAAAAAAATATCACAATTGGCCAAGCTGTGTTAGAGAAGAAGAATTACGAAGTTGTATATATAAATATATTGGATATTGAAAAGTACCTGAAATATTTGATATTGAACTATGAATATATATTTGAAATGTGATTTTACATTTAACTTTTGTTTTAATTCCCAATAAGTTTAAGATACGAGAATTATAAACATATAATTTTTAACTTATGTATAGTTTTATTCATAAAACGCTCTGTATGTCATTATTTATTTATATAAGTTATTAGTTGTGACGTCATCCCTAGCAATAATGGCATTTTAAATGGTACCGTTAAGTTTTACCGATTGCACACAATATAGTCATTGTCAACTTATTGTTGAAACTGCATTTATGTCGAATCTTTTTCATGTTTTTTTTTTAACTGTATGATGTAATCAAATTTCTAATATTAATTTTGACAAAGAAAAGGCAAATAGAAAAGACAATACAATGCTTATATTTCTACAAAAAAATAAATTAAAAGGAAAGTAATAATAATAATAAATTAAAAGGAAGTCAGAGTAATAAATTAGAGGTATAAGGAAATAAATAGCTGGTTATATACAAAGGATGGTTAATTTTTATTAATACGTAGAAATATTTTATTGGCTTCTTTGCGATTGACAGAGTATCTAAAAATATAGCTGAATTATTATTTGGTTTAAATGAATAGGAGTTGTTACATTTGTACTGAGATGGTTATTATTATTAATCTTTCATTTGGTTTTAGTATTACACAGTTTATTAGAGAAATAAAGTACCGAATATATAAAGTATAGATAAACTCCTATACACTTTTCTTATTATTCTGCTAAATTAACTAGTAAAGCTTGCGCTAGATCAAGTTCATAACTTTAACTTAGTGTATAATAGGAGTACATAAAAAGCAACATTCATTGCTATTAGGTTTCGAGAACCATTAGTACAGTCGAAACGTCAGCCGGACAGGTGATCGGCGAGTTATAGATGATAGTTTGATTCAGAGCTCGACGGCTGTCCTTCGGCGTTGCGTCGCGTTGTCACCCTTGTGCTACCACCCGCACCGCGACACGTTCTTGCACTAGATACAAACATACATCCGTCCACTCACACAGTTCCGATTTAGACGATTATTCCAATATTCTTTAAAACGTAAACTATTCTAGTTCACGATAAGAAATGATAGGCGATAATTTATTTTACATAATAATCTCTAATTTTCGAAATATTTATAAAAAAAACAGTACGTGTATTAGTGTGTACACACAAAGGAAGGGAAACTTCTTTGGCCTATATTATATATTAATTTATATACATATGAGAATGCTCATCTTTATGTATATAATTGTTCTGTTCGGCTGTATGTGAATGAAAACCTTCTGAACGGCTAGACAGATTTTGATGAACTTTTTTGGGTCTGTTTAGGAGGATTCAAGATTAGTTTAGATTTACAATTGGACCCTGTAGGTGTCACTGCGTATGACTTTTAGGATTTTTTTATTATCAGGGCAGGACAACGTCCACCGGGCCCGGTAGTAAACTATATACTAAGTCCCGGAGTATAAACATTTAACTAATCATTTACTCATTTTGGTTATGTACTAGACCCAGACAGACACATATACATGCTTACACATACACACAAATAATACCAACCTTACGTGTAGCGCAAATTTTTCCCTACCGCGCCATAAGAATCCATATCACTTCAATAATGCTTTTTATTTCTTCATATTAAAGTAATTAAACTATAAACTTAAAATCGCTAACATAATGATGTATTAGGTATCATTAATTTCATTATAACATTCTACTATCTATACGGTTATATTTTCTCAATAAAATTAGTAATTCGAATAGCCGCATAATAATATGATAAATAATTAATGTTTAATTACAACTCATATTTTTTTAAATGTCTTAGAAAAGTTATTTCATATTTACCACATTTACATACCTTTAATCATATATCGTCCGGCTACAGTTTAAAAATATACGGCTTTCCGGAATCATTATCCCAACTCTATAAAAAATAATATAATGATGCGCAATGATTGTGTACTTTCATAAGATTTATTAGTGCCGCATGTGCTTTCGAAACAATGGAAATACTTTACTAACTCAATCGTTTTATGCTAAGTAGGTCGTCTGACTTACTAAATAATGAGTTAACAGATTATACAAGACATTTAATTGTAGCAAAAATTATCCAAGTCATTTGATCCAAGTCAGCCATTAGATTTTGCAGGTTATTAATGAACTTGTTTAGTTTTACTACTATTTTATGAAATACTAAATTATTATTATAATCAAATTGTACAGTTCCCTGACTGCCAGTTTGTGATAATAATTGTAAGATATGTCATAGGCAATATATATAAAAACATGTGCTTTCGTGATTTTGACACTTGGTAATAAACGGATTTACAAACAAGCTGGAGTGTTTTTATCTGGAATCTTATTTATTCAATAAGATTAGAAACTCATCCAAAATCTCGGAATACGTCAATAATAAAATAATATTGGATTAAAATTATTTTTTATCAAAACAATACATAACAACATGTTGTCAACATTAAGATTGATAGAAATATTTCAAACATGTTGGTTCAGTGTTGAACCCATTTTACCCATTATACAAATAATTTGGCAGATAATTCTAAATAATTATGACGTACTATAGGTGATCATAAGATTATTTCAAGGTCTCATTGTTTTACTCAAAATGCGATGTAAGTTCTAAAAATGAATAATAATCATCAATGGCATAAACTAACAAAGATAAATAGATACGCTATGATCGGAAACTATTCCGTGAGACATTCCGTATTCGACGTCTAGTTGTATTAATTACTGCAGTATCTGTGACAGGGGCTGACGTCAGCGACTAATGTCTCCGAACCACGCGACAGACAACTGTTTATAAAACCCTCTTGTTTTAAGTTATATCCTATCTAGTTTTTGAGTTACAACTTGGCTTTTACCTCGTCTTTTTAAATTCCTAATAGAATCCAAGGTTGTGTCCCTTAACAAAGACAGTTTCCTACATCCATCTTTGAATAGTTCATACATAAACATCATTATTATCAGCCTGTAAGAGACCAATTGCAGGGCCATAGACCTCTTTCCAAAGGGAACTATGGGTATAATCACCACGATAGCCCACGACGTATTGGCGATTTCAAACTCTGGGTATTAAACACAGTTTTATATTTTCGCACATACAGTAGCACTACAAGAACATTTCTCTGGTTCAGCTGTCCTCGCTGTGTTTTTCATTCACCTTCAGCCGATAATGTTACCAAATTAAATTAGTAAATGTACGCGAATTCCGAAAAATTCGTTGGTACATGTCGGGGTTCAAACCTGCGGACATCGAAATGAAATTCCACCTGTCAAAACAGTAGATCACCACGACTCGTACATAAAAAAAAATCGTATGAATTATCTGCCAAGATTATAATATTGTTATTTATTTCAGATGCTTTCTCCACGAGATGATGACGATGAAGATAATCATCTCTGTATCAAATGTAACGCCACCATCATTGGCTTGGACAACTACGTCAAACACAGAAAAGAGAGATGTGGTAAAATTAAAAACGACGCCGCAAAACCCAGTATTACTTCCATCGATCCATTGGAACCGACATACAGCTTAGGCGCTGATGTTTTTTTCCAATCCTTGGAACTACAGAGTAGCGTGAAAAAAACTTCTCTGGCGCGGTTAACCCCTCCGATTCCCATATCGAAACCCAATGATAGAAAAACATTGATCGTTGCATCAACCTCTAGCGATATTCCCCGAGTCAGTCCTTTAGAATCTAATCTAAGAGGAGAGGATTGGATCGGGGGTCATAGTTTAAGAATTGGTAGTAACATTGATAACGAAACAAAGCTTATAAACGCTGTTGCAAGCATCAGTGGAAATGTTAAAAAAGATATTCCAACATCGTACAGCATGTGTTTTGACGACAGTGAGGAATCAGAGGTGTCAGATGACGACGAAGATGACGAGCACAATAGCGGAGGAAAATGGAAGCCACCGTCAAATTATACTGGTGGGAAATGGCGCCCAGCGTCTCCCGAACATGAGGATTGGGATATTAATGACCACGATCAATCAGGTGGAAAATGGAAGCTTGTAATACCAGACGCACCTGACCGTGATGATGATTATGATGTTCCTCCTCCAGGTCACACCAAAGGAAAATGGGTTCCTGGTGCCAATGAAAGAACCCAAATCATGCAGCCGACTATACAAACGAAAGGATCAGTAGTGTATTGGTGTGGGCCATGCAATAGAAGACTTGGCTCGAGAGCCATCTATGATAAACATTTATTATCAACTTTACACTTAAAGAAAGTTCTACCTGAGCATGAATTAGAATTTTCCGGGCATTTAGAGCCACTGAAGATAGAGAAACGTGTAAGGAGACCATCTAAACTGCTCACTGATGGCATCTATTCCCAAGAGGATAGAAAAAAACAAAAGCTCGTTAAATTAAACGTTAAAATAGAAAAGAAGAAAAGAAAGCGAAAGACAAATTTCGTTCACTGTGCTGGTTGTAAATCGAGAGTCAAACGACACTTGATGGGAAAACATCTAATTTCTCACTATCACTTTAGAAAAGCAAGAGATACGAGCAGTACGGTTTACCAACAACTAATTCTAGACAATATTCATGCTACCGTCCACCAATCACCATATCAATGTAGCCCCTGTAAGTTCTACACGAACTGGTTGTCAAACTTTATGCAGCACTGGTACACCGAGGAGCATGAAGAGAGACTGGCCTCTATGGAAGGAAAACTTTGGTGTTCATTTTGCAAGTTTGATTGCGAAACCTCTCAGGATATGTTACAGCATATGTCCAGTTCAGAACACGAAGAAGTTATTGCTGTTGTCAACCGATCGATGCCGATTATCATTAGAAAAAAAACAATCTTCAAATGTGCCACTTGTTTGATGGAATTTAAATATAACATTGAGATGAAAAAGCACAGCGAAAGAACTGAACATCCATTGGCGTTCACCGGAACGGATAATTACCAGGAAGTACATAAATGCAAGCATTGTAACGCGAAGTTTAAATCATCATTAACTTTAGCAGCACATCTGAAGTCAAAGCATAAACAGAGGGCTTACTTTTGTCTCGTCTGCGAGAAGACATTCAATTCTTCAAGAGAAGCCAAGACCCACAGACAGACGTCGGAACACAGGATAAGAAGAAAAGAAAATTTGAGAGAACAGGGGGTTGAAGTAAAAGATCTAAGAAAGAAATGTCCTTACTGCACTGATTGCGTTCTTTTGAAAAACATCATTGCACTCAAGGACCATATACGAACCGTTCATCCTAATAATAAAAAGAAGTAAAAATAATTAATATTTATAATTTTGTTTTAAGTGTTAGGGATTTTACTATAATTAACTTTAAATAGTGTAGGTGTGAAGAACAAGTCCTTGCCTTACATATGTTCTTGGGATGCCCGTTTGTGGGAATAACGTTGCTTGTTAGGTCACGATTAGTTTATTTAATCTGTTACAGTAGTGCTGTTGCAACCTAATTAACCTAACCTAATTGAGTGCTGAAACGCGACTAACAATTCAAGTATTTAATAGATATAATTTTACTCTAAATATGCTGATGCGCACATAATAAGTAGGGCAACATGCAATGTACGTAGTACAAGTACGTACAAGTAGTATTATAGACTTTTAGGAATAACTGCATGACTGCATGGCAGGAGGGGTATAACTAATTTAACTACCTTAATTGAACTTTTCAATGAATTACCATATATAACAGGACCATTACAAAATTATATTATTATTCTATTTACAGATGTCCAAAATGTGGTATGGCCTTCGTCCTCTCCCAAGAAGTTACCCGACACATTAGGTCTAACGCATGCCAGTTTCAACCCATGACTTCAAACTCGTCGGTCTTCTGGAACTGCAGCCAGTGCCCTTTCACCACCGACTCCCAAGCCGAGTGCTTCTTCCACGAAGTTCTGCATACGACTCCTATACGTGAAAACAGAAATTTTGGTGGCATTCAAAAAGTCGTACTAAAATTCAACTGCCCGCTATGCCCAAAGACATTCAAAAAAGCTTCACTACGCCAACATCTCAGACAGCACACGTTCGAAAGACCGTTCGTCTGCGGGGTTTGTGGTGCAAATTTCACGCGGCAGACAAGCTTGAGCAACCATAAGAAAAATGATCACACCACGGTTGGAAAAGTTCCAAAACTACCGCCGATCGTGGAGACAGTGGGAGATCAAACGATTGATTGGGAATGCAAGAGGTGTTTAAAGAAGTTTCCTACCAAGTAAGTTAAATAAGAATGGAATAGAATTCTAGTAGATGATACTTAATTCGCATTTAAATTGGCTTGATATAATGACTAGTAATTAAATATTCTATTCAATATTTTAAACCAGTGGTCTGAAAACCGCTGTTCGTGCTTCGCTGTTCGCTTTCACTCCTTAGTTGCGGCTTTGCCACAAAATGTTTAGTGCAGACACGAAATATTATCTATTACCTTACTTTGTAAGAGACGTTTTTCCAGCACAAGCCTAAAGATAAAGGCATTTTTTTATAAAGCAGCAATAACACGGCTACCGCGCGCTAAAAAGACATTTTGAGCAAAAGTAAGTTCGAGCGTGTACTTTTAATCCTAAATATTTTGACAAAAACGTATCTATCTACTAAAGCTAAGCTTTACTTAAAAAAAGGCTCTCAAAAACACTCAAGGAAACTCTAACAAGGAGACCACCATCTTGTCGGAACATAGAAATTATCACATGATACTTGTAATAATATTGTTCGATAACGGCGTAATAATCTAGAAGATTGAATGTCAAAAATAAGGTTAAAAAGAAAAAAGGCTCTTTGAATAAGTTTCAGCTTAATATTTTTTATATTTGCTTCTTTTGGATGACGAGTTTGCCGACTACTGTTCTAAACGGCACGTTGAAAGCGCAAACAAAAGGCAAACAATAAAACAAATGCCACATAAACGTGTCTGCGTTCATTCGTCTGACGTTTGGTATGATTACCGGCGGATGCATCTCATGTCGGACGTCATCTCAACTCCTTCACAAATATCCGAACGCTTCCATAATTTGACACGAACGCTTTGATTATGCGCACGCGCGACATATTCCCGCCTGCGGTGTTACCAACGATGACATTTTTATACCACGTGGTAATAAATTGCTCTCCGGATGCCCGGTATTTTGAGATCGAATTATTTATGTCGCGGATAGTTGATACAATTTTATTGTTTTCACGTGTTTCATATTCGTATTTCGATGTCGACGCATCATATACTAGTAACATTTCTATGCTCTAATTTTATACTAATTTGCCGATGTCTGGCAATAATAGACTGCCGCTTAATAATGGCTATATTAATAATTCTATAGTTAGTTACTTATTTCTTATTTTTTAAACAGGGCAGTAAGGACAGGTTTAAAGGTTGGATAGATTTATGCGCATTTTGACATGACTTAGTTAATAAATATAAAAAAAATACAGTTGTCAAAACAATCTATCTGTGTAACAGAGCTTATATCTATTTATTTATTTGCTTAAAATAGAAAGTTGTTTTCTTTCTATTTTTCTTTATTTTCTTAAAATAGAAATTGGTGCATTGGATAAAAGCTAATTTCGTTATAGCTTTCGCTGTATAGATCTTATACACATACACTAGAATTCGTCTGAGATTTCGTCTGTGTTTGTGTATATTTTTATATTATAAGTTATAACACGATACATTACCATCGTATAACTTAAATTGTTTATACAGTCAACGCCCATATAGCTCTAAAATAACAGAATTATTGAAAAATTATTTTATGTTTCTCCTTATAATTTAGCAATTTTAAATAATACTTTTATAAATTGTAGTATATTTGTTATTCTAATATTTAAGCTATATTACTATAAAGTTTTGTTAAAATCAGATCAGTAGTTTTTGCGTGAAAGAATAACAAAGATTTGTTCATCCTCACAAACTTTGTGATTTATATAATTATTAATATTTATTAACGACTTTTTTATACGATTACTAGCGGGCCCGGCGGACGTTGTTCTGTCACAATAATTAAAAAATCCTAAAAGTCATCCACCACGCCACCTACCGGATTCTTGAATCCACCTGAACACACAAAAAATTTTTTCAATATCTGTCTAGCCGTTTAGGAAGAGTTCAGTCACATACACACGGATAGAATATATATATATCTATAAAGATTATAATTTCGTATAGCGTAAAGTTAATATTTTTCTTTATAATTAAGTTCAATATTATAGTCTCTGTTCAAACCATTTGATGCTAAAAGCGTTGCATGAATCAACTCAACTCCGCCATTACTGGACAAGTTTAAACGTATTCAGACCATTGTAGAGCATCTAGGACCCATTCCGAGTATCTAACACCGTTGATGATCTAACTTGCGTTATAACTTAGGGTTTATTGCGTCGCCACGTCTTGCAGTAATGCACTGTGTAGCCCATGCACTGTTTATACATAACCGAAATCTTCAAAGTAGGCTTTAGAAGTTCTATGATTTATAAATATATCGCTTCTTTAATAATAAAAAATAACTTAAACTTTACGCTCTTCGAGTTTCCACCAGAAAGTAAATTAGCGTTGCGAGAAGTATACGTCCAATTCAACAGTCACCTTAATACGATCAGAACTACGGAGGTAGTTAATAAAGTGAATTAAAATTAAATAAGTCGATGTTTATTAAAAAAACATTACTTCAGGTTATGCCATTTATTAAATATACGTTTTAGTTTTTTCGGTAACAGTGCGACTTAATTCTCTTTACATTCATAATTCATTCATCGTAGTGCATTATGTTGTTACTCTGTCTCTATATTGAAATTATTTCATAACATATCTTATTAAAATGTGAACTAACTAACAAACTTTTGAAATGCTTATTTAAACGCCTTTCTGTTACAGTTATGATAATATTTTATACAACAACTAAATAGATGTATAATTACACTACTTTCCTACTTTTAGAACTCATTTAAAGCGCTTCCATTTATTTTTAAGATCAAGTAGAACGTGTAAATACGGTCAAACGTATCCCCAAAATCGATTTTTTTGAGGTACTTCTTTTTTTGGTCAAAAGTGCGATATAGGGATTTTAATAATTTCACAAAAACTAGCTTTTCGCGTAATTTACTGATACACTATTGTTGCAATTACCTTTGATTTTAGTAAAAGAGGAACATATAATATTGAAGATAATTTATATTTTGTACTATTTTTATACTTTTTTTTTCAGAACTGTACTGTCTCGTCATTTAGAAAGCGGCTGTATGTCTATTGGCCAAACTTACAAATGTACATACGACCAATGTTCTTATGTATCGAATACGTTAAACCAACTCGCCAGGTTTGTGTAATTTTGTATTTTATACTACTTTTTCTAATCTTAGAGATAATATAAAAAATTGTAAATAGCCATCTAGTTAACATTGTAGTAATTACTTTAAATAATTTACAAGTTTATTCTACGAGTTATATAGTAATATCACAATAGTAACAACAGATGTCGCTATTACAATTTTTCAACCTCTATTAGTTTTTCCTTGTCATAATAGATGGCTCTACAGGAATGTTTGTGCCTAAAATAAAGACTAAAATAACCACCAACTGAGTATGAGCATTAGTTAAATAGAGCATTAGCAATAAAACAACATACTTTAATTACAGATTAATTAAGAAATGCTATAGGTATATTTACATTAAAAACTTTTTTGGAAAATTAAAACACGATTTATCTATTCTTGTGTGTTATTGTCGTTTGAGAAGTTATGTTACTTTTTTCTGCGTAATCGCAATTAATAAATTGTTTCTTATTAAAATTATCTTTTTGGTACCAAAATATTTAGCTGTAGTTCATACTTGTAAGCAATTTACTTTGAATAAACTAACGTGAGAGTCATAAATAACTGGTAAAAAAACTGGTTAATCTGTAGATAGATGTTTCAGACTCAGTAAAACCAGTAACAGTTTTTTAGGTAATAGTGTTAGATTTTACAACAAAGTCCCAAAGCATATTACCGATTTGCCGGACTGTAAGTTCAAGCACAATGTCAAGCAGCTTTGGTGTCAAAAGGCTATTATAGAATGGACCGATATGTGAACCATGATGATGTCTGGAATTGACTCCTCTCTGTGCAATGTGCATCCACTAAAACTGATTGTAACATTTAATGTATTTGAAATATACATATATGTTAAAAAGATAAACACGATCAAGTTTTTTTGCCAGTTCTTCTTGAACATGGGGTGTTTTCCGAACCGGTGGTAGTTTTGACGTTCATGAGCTTTCTTAGGACTTAAACTGAATAAAGTATTTTTGATTTTGAAGGTACGGTTATTCGGTCCATGCCTAATTTATTCGTGTTTAATCAATTTCAGGCATCGGCGTTCCCACGGACAAAAAAAGTACCACGAATGCAACCTGTGTCCATTCAAAACTGACCAAGCTAGTCATATGAAACGGCATATGATTTGTCATAAAGGAATCAAACCTTACGCTTGTCCTTATTGCAGTTTCAAATGTGGAAGCTTGGTAAGATTTTTAATAACACATTATATTCTCAAATCTATAGCCATTATTTTTGAAGTTATACTTATTTTCTTAATGACAAGAGTAAATTTTTAGGATGCGCGCGCACAACGTCACGAAAAACCGACATCCTGAAGTTATAACGATGCGCGTGCACACCGTCACGCAAAACCGACGCCCTGAAGTTAGCTATAGTCAACATTTTGTTTCTTTGTATTAGAACTTTCAATGTATTAAATATCTTTTTTCTATTGTTAGAGTCGTTTTTTCTACAAACGTAGAATAAGGCAAAAGATAAAATTTTTGAAAAGATTTTTATCTTGTTACGCCAAAGAAGTATAACTTGTAACGCGTGTACATAAGTACACATACACTTTTTTTTTATAAGAATATGACAAAGAGTCGTCTGTTGAAAATTTATATTTTATCTATAGGTGTGTAGCGGCTATAGAGCTCAAGTCCCCTTTTAGAGTTTTTAGGTTTAATTTTTTTTATAAGAATATGACAAAGAGTCGTCTGTTGAAAATTTATATTTTATCTATAGGTGTGTAGCGGCTATAGAGCTCAAGTCCCCTTTTAGAGTTTTTAGGTTTAGGCTATGTAAAAAAAAAGATAGTAAAGACATTGCAATTTAGAAATAACGGCCACCACCAAGGGATACAACATATCAGCGCCAGCCACTATATTTTTGTTTGTCGTGTTTAATGTTTTGCATATTCTTTAATTAGTAACTTGTTGCCAGTCCATAGTTTAAATTAAATTAGTAAATGTAAGCAAAAAACGAAAAATCCGTTGATATACGTCACGTCGGGATACTACAACGATTTCGTACTCGAACGCCACGGCTTTGATAATCTATAAAGAGTTATCGAATGAGGACATATCTTAAGTGAAAATTTCTTTAAGCGCACTGAATTGTGAATCGTCACGCTCGGATCGGTGACGCTGAATCGGGTTTACTCGGCTCCACATTAAGCGCGCTCTGGTCGTTCAAGCACTGAATTATATATACTCGGCTTTAGTCTTCATCAACAACGAAGTTATCATATCTGTCGTGTTGTTATAAGGACATACACATTTTTTATTGTGTACAGGAAAATCTTCGCAAGCACGTGCTTCGTAGCGGAGGACATCGCGGGGCTCGGCTCTACCGATGCGGAGAGTGCGAACTTGGGACGGATCGTGCGACTACACTCCGCGCGCACCTCGTGACTGCACACTCCGACATCTACAATCCCAAGTCTGCAGCGGAAGCTGTAAGAACTCATCTCATGGTTGACGAATACAAGAATTCACTATCACAGTTTATTTAACGCCCAAAAAAAATTTTTTTGGTTTTTGTTTTTTTCACCCTAAACAAAAGGCAAAGGTATCTAGACCATGCAGCCAAGTCAGAGAGTTGTGAATACTTGTAATATTTTATCAACAATTAAAATGAAATCGGTTCTATTATTTTGTAATAGCTAAGTTATATCGACAAAAATATTATGTGAACATTAAACATTGTATAACTGACAGTTAAAACTTTTATTTTAATTATATCTGTATATATTTTATTTTCAATTAGCTTACGCGGTAGGCAGACTTCCTTTTTCAGTCTTTTGTAAGTCATGAATACAAAAATATATTTAAATAAAAAATATAATGACGTGCTGAGATTGGTATTATGTTTCCTTTTAACGTAGGAATAAAAGAAATCGATTTGGTTAGAAAAGTGTAAATCTAGACAACAACGTCGCCTACTGGGTTCAAAGATCCAAAATATAGATATGAAATATTCAATTTAAACAAATCGCTTCAGCCGCTTAATTGCAAAAGAATAATTACATGTACATGCACACCGGAATTTTATATTATAGGTGTAGTAAAATTAAATCCATTTTTTTGCATTAAGTTAAAGGCTTTATTTAGCATGGTTACAATGATGCAATTTAGATCAAGTATGTGCTTGTTTTGTTCAATTATTTGTTGCAATTTTCTAAAAAAAGACACTCCTTATTCGATTTAGGCCCTGGGGTGGTACTTATGAACGTCAAAACTACCACCGGGTCGGAAAACAACCCAGTCATCGAGAAGAACCGGCAAGAAACTGGTTTATCTTTTCTCATACATACATACATACATTACAACATACATTTTAATTATTATAACATAATAGACATATACAGATACATTCGTTTTAAGTGGATGCCAGAGAGAGATGTCACCATCTTTCACATATTGATCCACCCTATTATAGCCTTTATGTATTAAGACCCGCTTGACATAACACTTGAACTTACTATCTGGCAAATCGGTAATGTGTATTGTTATAAAATCTATAATAACACTTTTACCTAAAAAACTGTTACTGGTCTTAGTGAGCCTAAAACTTGGAGTGACCACTTTGTTATTGTTTCTTGTGTTTACATGATGTCGGTCTTTTATTAAATCCAGATTATTTAAGTTTTTGCAGACAAACATCAAATTATCAAGAATAGCAATAGAAGAGCAGAGTTAAAATACCATCATCATCTTCTTACCCTTATCCCACCTAAGTATAGGGTCGGCACAACATGTTTTCCTTTTCCACGCTCGCCTATCAGATGTCATCTCAGTCAACACACC
Source organism: Antheraea pernyi (assembly GCA_015888305.1). Classification (NCBI taxonomy): domain Eukaryota; kingdom Metazoa; phylum Arthropoda; class Insecta; order Lepidoptera; family Saturniidae; genus Antheraea; species Antheraea pernyi. The sequence goes on along the minus strand of MU159057.1, from coordinate 55,755 downwards.
TTTTACACACATATCATTTTTCACACAATCCATCCATCCTTTTTTCGGTCTTCCTCTACTCTTATATCCATCGACCGTCATACTCAAAGGTTTTCTAGTTACATGGTCTTCATCTCTCCTCATAACATGTCCATACCATGCTAACCTATTACTCCTTAACTTAAATAAAATACCGAATTCCTGAAATTTAATCCTTAATGATTCCTTTATTATGATGGTAGAGCCACGCTGAAACCATTATTAGCATTATTAGCATGAATGGGTCGGCTCGCCCGGGGTAGTACCACCCTCTCATAGAAAACCGACGTAAAGCAACAGTGCTTGCATTGTTGCGTTTCGTTCGGTCAGTGAGAGCGCCGGAGGCCCACCTCCCTTCCCCTCTCCTCTCTCCTGCCCCCAACCCTTCCCCTCAAAGGGTGGCAACGCACTTGCGACTCCTCTGGTGTTGTTAGTGTCCATGGACGGTGGTGATCACTTAACATCAGGTGACCCACCTGTTCGTTTGCCACCTACGAAATAAAAAAATCCCGAGGCCCCAAATTATAAATTGCTCGAACTGCCCGTTTTTGTAGTAGGAATACTCTGTCCACTTCAGCTACTGTCCCTCACAATAAAATACCATAAGATATTAAGCTATGGTTTTTATAAGTCCATTATGCCTTTGTCATAAAAGCTCTGATCACTATTAGCAAAAAACTGGGGTAATTGAGTTTTGCAAGCTCTCTTGAGGCAAATTTTTCGCCAGCAGCAGGTCAGGACTATAAAGTAGATGCATAAGAGTGCCCCAACCAGGCTACCAGCTTCTGACGACTCAATATAGATATGTGTGGTCTAGCATGGTTCTGATGAAAATCAACGGTTTATCAATTCTGTAACGATTGGGCGATTGCTTCGTCCAGGCCGCCCAATATAAGTGCAGCATGTGCAGCTTGTAATAAATAATTCCCTGACAATTTTATCAAAACCACATATATATAAGCTTGCATATCATTTGCGCTAGTCCATCGCGATTCAATCACGTCCGTTTTCTCTTTCATCTTAGGACCATAAACATTAAGTATTATTCTTATCTTGAGCTGGTCTGGCTTGCGTTTACGCCTGTACCGAAGAAAAAGTATAAATTTGGTGAATTCATTCTCATTGCTAATGACTATTTTAACACGCAAATAAAAACTGAGTCACTCAATTACAAAATAGGTTGAAAAGGTTTTTTAGCACGAGCCTTATATTTTAATGCCACCTAGTGTAACCTAATCGCACTTATGAAAAGCGAGAAATGTACTACTAAAGCCATCTATTGAAAAATATTGTATGTGTTTTTACTACAAATAAATATACAAAAATATTTCTATATTAATTCTCAATAGCATAGTACATAAAACAAGTTCCAACGTTATTATATGTGCATATTTTGCTAATATATTATACGGCGAATAATATTTATTCTATTGTCATCATAATGCACAAACATTCTCGCTTTTTAAAATACATATAGAATATCAGGTAATCAGATTATATGCTATAATCATTGCGTGAACTGGAACGTACAAACTGTCAATGTCAAACCGACGATCCGCGCGCATTTCATCTGATACAAAATTGTCATAATCAAACGAAGTGTAATCGCTGGTCGATGAGGTTGTATCGTATTAACGTTAAAAAACAGTTTCGATCTATTATTGTCTTGAATGCGTAGTGAATTACGATAATTATTTGCTAAACAAATATATAAACATATTTTCTCTTGATACATATTACATAACTGATTTGTGTGTATACGTTACGTATTTTACTGTAAGTGTGAAGTGAAGAATTTTTAATAATTTGAAAATAATGACTGTATGTCTTCATTTTGTGAACTGAAAATCGATTGAAATTCATAATGTCGTTGAAGGTGAGTGAGTCTTTATGTATTTATTCTACAACCTCTGTTTTATTTTTAATAAATTATGAAGCGTGGGTATGTCGTGTGTTGTTTGACTACCTTTTGTGGTACAAATAATATAAAAATAAAATGTATTTTGCCGTCTTTCAAAATTTGAGAGCCTTATATGATTCCCGTAAGGAGTATTTCTCTTTTTCTCCTAACTCAGTGGAGTCGGCTTGTTTGTAGGTAAATCATTTACGCAGTATAGAGAAAACGATTGTTTATGATAACAATTTTTGCATTGTGGCTATCTTAATTGAGGTGTTGTGATGCATATCGATGATTTAAAAAAAAATGCTCTTTGATACAGAAAAAAAATCTTACATACTTTATAACATAAAAATTAGTATTATTGATTTTCTTGACATTAATTGTAGTTCAATTAAATCATAAAATAATTAATAAAATTATACTACAGCATTAATATTTTTTATCAAAGTCTTATAAACACATTACATAATAAAGTAATATTCTTCATCCAGTACTTTGTATCATTAAGGCAAATTATAAACTAATTGATACTTTTTATCACCTCTAATTACCTTTTATACATATACATATAAAAATACTGTAAGCGCTATATTTATGGGTTCATAAAATAATATAGATTAAATTGTAATTTCTTTTACAATTATTCAGTTAATATGAATGATTTTTTAATAATAACAATATAAAAATAATTATGGCTTGGATAGCCATGCAAATTTTTTTAGATCCTCTATGTGTACAAAATAGTGAAGAATTCTTGAGGCTGGTGTGTATCTTTATATATATTTTTTGTCTGGGTGTATGTGACTGAATTTCTCTTAAACGGTTCAACAGATTGTGTGTTCAGAAGGATTGAAGAACGGCTTAGATTCACAATTGGACTCGGTAGGTAGAGCTGCAGTTGAATTTTAGGATTTCTTTATTATAAAGGCAGGATGTCTGCCGGGCCGGCTAGTATCCCCTAAACTGTAATGAGGTCCAATTGTAAAGCATAACATGGCCCCATTGTATAGAAAATTATATATATATTATATTTTATAGGTGATACTATAAAAACTAAACAGAATTTAAAATGCACTTGTTTCTTATTGTTTTGTAAATTCACTAACTCAGATTTATGATATGCGTTACATGGATCAAAGTTATCATATTCATGAGCAATGCTGTCTAAAATGGCCTAAAAATCAATATGCCAGCATTTTTGCAATGTTTGTTATCTCCAGGTTTTTTGCTAACATTTCTTTAAAGAATACATTATTTACCTATTTTGAGGTTTATCTACTAACCTAACTGTAAACTAAATCTCTATGTAAAATTCTTATCGGTGCTAATTTCAGTGGGTATTTTTTGGTCAGGGAGGAGTTTTTCTCGTTTTTCGCTGCTGCGATTGTTCTTCACATTTATATACAAGGAGTTCAACAGATTGAATGGGATCTTGTTATGGAAAAATTAATTTCCCACGGTACAAATTCCATATTTAGCTCTCAGCTTGGATTAACTGGCGTGCCGTAACCCGTTTGTGCAGCCGAGTCACTGAACCGCCAAGCGACGTAGGCGCCGCGCCGTTCACTATTCGCACACATATGTCATCTGGAAGTTCTTTGGAGCCAGTTGATCAGGTTTTAAAAATTCGAAATTATAATGTTAATTCGTCGTTTCAACAAACAACGGTACACCACATGACTACCGGTTTCAAATGTCGATGCTTGTGGTCAACTAATTAAAATGTAGTAACAGGATGTTACGAAATTTCGTTACCCTAAAAATAACTTGAAATAGGCATCTTTTTATAATAAACAAACATATGGCATTTTTAATTTTTTTTAAATATCTCAAAAATTTAATTTTGTGGGAAAATGCCTTTCAAGTTTGACCAAGTTTATATGTTCCTTTTAAAAATACGAAATTATAATGTTAATTCGTCGTTTCAATAAACAACGGTACACCACATGACTACCGGTTTTAAATACCGATGCTTGTGGTCAACTAATTAAAATGTAGTAACAGGATGTTACGAAATTTAGTAACCCTAAAAATAACTAGAAATAAACATCTTTTTATAATAAACAGACATATGGCACTTTTAATATTTTTTAAATATCTCAAAAATTTTGTGGGAAAATGCGTTTCAAGTTTGACCAAGTTTATATGTTCGATTTAAATTTATCGTAAAAATAAATTAAGTGCTTTTATCCAATTCCAAAAGAAGTAGTTTGATTATATTGTTATTTATAGAAAAGTGTCTTTATAGAAAATATAAACATTACTGTAGCAGAAAGACGTTTAGATAAGCATTAAAAAAAGTTCTTAGTTAATTTACTTTTTTATGTAATATTTCATTAAATAATTTCAATTCAGATGGAGTAATAGTACGATGCACTACGTTAAATAATTTCAATTCAGATGGAGTAATAGCACGATGCACTACGATGACTGCATCAAACTGAATTAAGTCGCAAAGTCAACGAAAAAACTACGTACATATCTTAAAATAAAATGAGATAAATCTGAATAATGCATTTTTTAAATAAATTATGTTAGTTAAGATTATATTAAAACATCGACTTGTTTCATTTTACTTCACTTTATTAAGTATCTTTGGAGTTCGGAGAGAAGTCTTTCACGCGTTCAAATAAAAAACAGTCGTCTGTTTTCATAGTTTTCATCGCATTGAAATGGCTATCGAATTGCACGTATTCTAATGTTAATTTACATTCTGGTGAAAACTGGATAAGCGTAAATTTTGTTACCTATTTCTTTTTTTAAATTAAAGTTGTGACATGTGAAGTTATTTTGATGTTAGCGGTAACTAATGTCGGTCTGCAAACCACATTGATAACTGCAGTCGTTGTAAAGGTTACTCGGAAAAAGGTTGATACTACTCGAGAAATAGACCAAATAAATTGGAACAACGTAAAATGGTTTCTCCACGCAAATTGTTTAAAGCGGAACATAAATGTAAACACTGCTTCTTTGCTGTAAGTTGTGATGTTGATGGATCATTGGAAATGGGCACATTACCTTTTAGGTATTTCACCATAGAGTATTCGAGCTTACATGTCTGATCTTGCAGTCCCCTGTACTAAGCTTTACACATTTTTGTGTACTTTTGTTCAACTTTTTTATCGATTAACAAGCCAACTTTTGATCACAATCTCTTGATCGTAAGTGGCGGTGAAGTACAAGTAAAAAGCCCGAAAAAGTGACTGACTTGTCTTATTTTTTTAAATTGATGCACTTTTCCCTTCAACTTTCCTCAGGTCTTTCTATTCTCTGCTAAAATAAATTCATTATGAACGTTTTAGTTAGGCCTGAATAAGTCAATTTGAAATGTGGTATACCGATTTTTTGGAATTTTTGAACGTAGTTTTACTTCATGGCTTTTAAGATGTTTTATGCTTATACATCTAATATTGTTGTAAAGTTGTGATTATTTTATTATTTCTCAAGTCATTTGACTCGGCCTGGGCTAAATATATCGTCTAAATATTTAAGGCAATACGTCTGGGACTTCGTCCTTTACGATGACGTCTGACTGGGATTGTGACTGGATACTGTAATATTTATAGAAATGTTATTGACGATATTTGCAGATTTCTGTAAGAATTATACAAGGAAAAAATAAGTAATCTCTAAAATTTCTGTACAAACCTGAATATTGTTATTGCAGATTTTAACTAACTTATTATCATAATTTGCAGTGCAAAAAATCCCCAACAGTGTTTTAAATTGTTTTGTTCCATGTTATATTTTAAGCTACTGTCTCATTAAAGTACAATAGCCTCTGAGTTAAATATCATCACAAGCCTGCGATAGAATCTACGTCACTATGTACTAGGTACGCCTGTCTAGAATTAACTCTAATTAAAACGAGTGTTGTCGTACTTGTCGTTGCGTTTGACCCAGAAACCGATGTCGCAACGTCCTTAGAAGTTAGAATTAAATGAATCTTAATGTTAGTTTTACGTCTATCATTAGGTTGCAGTGTAATTGTAACCTACAGAGAGCAATCTAATTGAATTTATTGCAACTATCTATTGTTATTATTCTTCTATTAATATTGTTACTTCATATGATAGGTAGTTTTTTCCATAATAAAACAATTAATACTTTTATATATTATAGCTGTGCCCGCGACTACGTCCGACAGGATCCTGATGTACAACACAGTAACTAATAAACTCATCTGAATGTATTAAGTCCAATTACTATCTACATTTCTCTCGTACTTGAGTCGCGTCGCCATTTAAATTACAATAAAATTTGATAGACTGAACCTATTGTAATGAAACAAAGATTATATTGCACTCGAAGATATGCTTTGTGATTTTTTTGAAAAGGTTTTATCATAAACGAAGTACTTGCAGTGATGCGTGTTGAAACAAACAGCAGACAGACTTTTCTAAAAATAATTGAAATGCATTTTATTATTTATTCCAAGATATCTGCAACTTTTTTTCACAATTTTTTTATAAAAAAGGTACAGACTCGTTACATTCATTACATTACATACATTACATTCTTATTATTTATATAGAAGATCATATTTCGTTAACTTCAAGAAACTTTAAAGTATGTACATACATGTAGTAAAATGTTTCCAACGTAACTTTTTCCTGATCTATTTTCCTTTATTAGTCCGCAGTTGATAAAGCGCTGCAAGCTGCGATTGTATAGAAGATCATATTTCGTTAACTTCAAGAAACTTTAAAGTGTGTACATACATGTAGCAAAATGTTTGCAACGTAACTTTTTCTGATCTATTTTCCTTTATTAGTCCGCAGTTGATAAAGCGCTGCACGCTGCGAACACTTATCACAACTAGGATCTATGTTTAGATATGACGATGCGTGACCTCACGATTTGTTATTGCAGATGTTAAAACTACTTAGTGTGATTGCGGTTTATATTCCTGGCATTGGCCTCTTTTAGAAGGAAATACTTTATTTGTAACTAGGACAAAGAGCGGAGCAAAAAGATATTCAAGGATTGTACTTCGAAATGAGGAAGGAGGGAGGAGGCTTATACCCTGCAATGCGTCGAGAAGAGCTGTCCATTATGATGATGACTTCGAAATAATAATCCTTCATTTCTACTATAAATTATTTGAATGGCTTCAAATTTACGCTGCCTTGAGCTTGTTACGCATAGAAAGTCTATTCCACCTATTAGGTACTAATTCATATGATTTTCAACTTTTTGCTTCAGTTCCGTTTCTTGCGTTCTATACTCTACATAATTAAAAGTACATAAATATAATTTCAAAATACTACTATCATGAATCACACTGCATTAATAATAATAGTTATTAAATTTATCTTAACTATTAGGTTGACTAATTAACCAATATTGCGATAATAAGTACAAATTAATTTTGTAACGTAATTCTGCTTATATGTGAATAATATATTTGAAGTAATACGAATTTTCACGCAGTTCTTTATGAATCAAATGCTTTTCTGCTTTTTATTATACGAATAAACAAATAACTATAAACAAAACTCAAGTAAAAGAAGAGTATTTGAGTGATTACAAATAAGATTTCCGCAAAATTAAAACATTCCTCATGTGTCGCTATGTAGATATAATTTGGTTAATACTAGTCTAGTAGGAGCTTCGGGCTCACTACTATAAGGGTTTAGACAGACACCGACAGCGTAATAATTATACTCGGAGTGCATAAAATGTCTGTTTATTCACAACTGTACATATGGTATTTATAAAGAGACGCCAACGTTCATTTGTTTGAACGACATTCTATTTACAATATATATTCAAAAGTTTCAGCCAGTCTGCAAAAGAGGATGACATACTCGGTAGCTACACTAGTACCTTTCTTTAGCGAAAGTCTGAAAAGTTACTTCGTGTACTAACCCTTCTTATTCTTGACTCTTCTCAACCATTCTTCTTTAATTTATTATATTCCATTCTTTCCCAGACATGTACACTTTTAATACCCTCTCTCGAGTGCAATTATTTCCCTATGTTTATCTCCACTCAACAAATGCCTTTTATCAACAAACGCCTTTTGCATAGGAATAATATTTAAATACTGCCTCGAGTCCATTTTCATTGAAACTTAGCTATTTGATGACTTGTTCTTAGTTTGTAGGCTTAACCAAGTTTTGATTTTTTAGGGACAAATTTACTGAAAGGCAATTCAGCAAATTTTTCCTTCGCTTTTATCCATATACTACTGATTTTCTGTTATCAAAGTCCTATCAGTTGTTTAACTGAGAGATGTCTATATATGCAGCTATGTAGTTATAAGTAATCCATTTAAAAAAGGTTTTTTTAAACACTATGTGCACTTCGACTTTTTATATTGTAGTACTATCGAAACACTAGAAACATTTTCTAGAAAATTCTTTCAAGTATGTCTGAGTTTTCTAATGGATTCACGGAGCTAGAAAGGCCGGTATCGTGAGAAAATCCGTTTATTCTACAAATAGGTTTTTATCCAAAGGTTATCCGTTGAGTTTTCTGAACGGCTTCGACGTCACAGTGTTCTGATAAAATTAATCATGTACTGGTTTTACCGGATTGAATAGGTCAATGTTACATTTCATTCTCAATATAATATATATATTCTATATAGTGTAACAAAATGCAATCTAGTAATTTATGAATTTAGTCAGGACTAGCTGTGCCCACGGCTCCGTCCGCGTGTAACCTAACGTAAAAAAATATTGACTAATCAAATTATTTGAATGTAATAAATACGTATACTTATTTTTTTTATCGTACTTTGATAGAGTGAACCTATTTTAATGAAACAAAAACTAAATGTTACTTTATGATTTTGTTGGTGATGTTTTAAAGTGACGGCATTACTTTACTTAGCAGCGATGCGTGTTCGTACAAACATACAGATAGATTTTTTTTATTATCAAGGCAGGACAATGTCCGCCCGGCCCGCTAGTACTTATATACTTTTTTATCGTATTTTGATAGAGTGGTGATGTTTTATAGTGACGGCATTACTTTACTTAGCAGCGATGCGTGTTCGTACAAACATACAGATAGATATTTATAAAAATGTATTTTATTACTTATTCTAAGACACCTGCAATAATTTATTTTCCACAAAAATCCTATTATATTCATAGAAAAAGATGAATTTCATTCGGTTTTTTATTTCTATAAAATTTACAAAAATGACGGATGTCACTTGATCTGACTTGTCGCGGAAGCGTGTATGTCACTGTACCATCTTAAAATTGTTGTCGCGTTACCTGAACTTTATGAACGTATACAGTTGGTATTGATTATTCTGTTAAAAGTTCAGGAAACAGTTTGGCGATCGCTACTATTGTAGTTTTTTTCTTTACTTTATTTCTGGCAACCAATCTTCTAGTAGATTATTACTGCCATTGTCAAGTAGGTAAGGATATTACAAGTGTCTTGCGATGATTTCAATGAATTAACAAGCTGGTGGCCCTCTTGTTAAAACTTTCCACGGAGTTTTTGTGACAAGCCAGAATCCATGTTCCGTGGTTATATTCCCCATCCACTTCACTTTTGCAGAATAATCAAATTATATTATGTTAAACACCATCAGTATTACAAAATTTAGAGCCAAATAACACACTACAAGTCATTCCAAGATCCCGCCAAAAACTATATTGTAGTTCATGTAGGACTGCACCGTAATAAGTGTTGTCATTATCGAAACAAATGAGTATCATTTGCTTTACGTACGGCGCGGTGATTTTAATTATAACGATTGATAAACTTATTTTAATTACTTAAAACATGTTATTCATGTTTGCAATCATTCTCGGATTTCGTAATTGATTACTTTTAAAACTAGCTCTGCATTACACTCTAAGAACGGCAAAGACCACACTTGATTGGATTAAAATCTTAGCTAACGCTTCGTTTAGCACTCGGTGTATTCACATCGCCGGTTACCTACGTGTTTTATACGAAAATGCGAACAAATTATAATTATTTTTATGGGCTAACAATCTCTTATAATCGTATTACTGTCGACCTTGAATCCTACCTTCGTCTACTAACCGCGTTGTAGTTTCCCTTCAAACCGACATAATTATTAATTATATTTAAGGAGGCAATAAATATATACTTTAATTGTATAACGTCATCGTTTTTTTAAAATACGTGTGTAGATAATTTGAGATCACCTGTTTTTATAAAGCGGTCACTCGCGTTATGGTCATGGAATTGGTGCCTAATTGAATTGCACCCTACAGGTAATATGCATTCGTCATACAGACCTCTTAGACGTATATAGTATACATTTTTATATGTCTAATTCTTCTGTCAGTGTGTATGTGACTGAACTCCTCCTAAACGGTTCGACATATTTTACCTAATTTTTTTGTGTGTGTTAAAGGGAATTCAAAAATGGGTTAGATTCACAATTGAAACCGGTAGGTGGCGCTGCAGTTGACTTAGTTTTTTTTTATTATCAAGGCAGGACAACGTTCGCCTCGCCCGCTAGTAGGTATCTATAATCAAAGATTTAATTAAATCTAATACACTTGCCACTCCAGTTCTGATAATTAGGTTAGAGATAGCGACCTTTCCTAGATTAGCATCAGGACTGCATTCCTATTAGATATTACAATAATCACACAGGGTTGGTCGGACGATTTATATAATTGTAGCCGATTGGGTATGAGTCTTGGTGTACACATTGATTCTTAATTCGTCGTATTTGTATGAATTATAGAACTTTCGACGTGCTTTATTGTTTTTGGATGACACTACCCTACCTACGTACTACTATTACGTAAATTGCAGTCACTTTGCCTTACTGCAATTGAAAAATCAGATGACCTGTATACCTCCATATTTATTCCATGACATTAAAATAACAATAGCATATTTCTAATAACGCTTGTATAATTTTTATCTCATCTGATTTGATATCTCGTTGAGATAGTGTTAACCAATAAACGAGTGGATTTTATCTCGGACGCTGCATGTTTTTATGTACTTGCCTACTTAAGTGACGTTATGTATTTGGAATGTCATCGAAAAGTATGATCTTGTGCGAGGTCAAACAAAACCAGTGTGATCTTGTAACAATGAATTTTACATCCGTTGGCTATAAATTTTTACCTTTTTGCGTTATAAAAAATCGTACTCGCAAAGACAAGAATTTAATAGATTCTACTCATTACATTATAGTCACACTTATAGCTTATAATGCTGTGGGTATAGATTTATTTCTTTTGTTTCTCTTCCCATTCGCTTCTACGTCAGAAATAGAACTGTCTGCAGGCGCCCTGTAGTATGCTTATAGGTTTACTTTACAAAATTTTGGATAAAAATCTCTGGAAGAGTGTCATAATTTAAGTGATAAAGATTCGAGACGTGTTGTCATTAGAACTATGTTTGGTTACAATAAGCATCGAAACGATAAAGTGTCAATGTTTGTGCTCCTTGTTCCCACACCTGGATGACTCATCTATTGTTTTTTTGTAACAACTAATTTAATATATCTTAAATCAAAATATATTCAATGTTCAAATGACGTATTTATTAATGATATTATTGGAAGCGCTGTTTTGTACCTAGTAAAAGTGTGCATCATGATGCGAACACAAAACTGTTAGGACGCATGTGAAAGGTTATCTGTGTTATGGACATTGTCAATGCCACGTTAGGGCGCAACGTTATAATCGAGAAAATGCACATTTCATCAAATCAAAATATTCTAATTAGCATTACATAGTATATCCTTGTATCTAGGAGTCAGTTTTTAAGTGTGTCATAATTTATTTTCATATAAAAAACCGTTTCCATCCTCAACAGTCCTAATAGCTATTGAAAAAAAAGGGGTAAATGTAGCCTTCCCTTATATGTATAAATGTCGACAGTCGATAAGCCCTTGTATGGGTACAGTCTGACTGCATTCGTTGACCTTTAATGGAACTATCGTCTGCTATGCGCTTTTGTATCGATTCGCAAGGCTATTAGGAGTTTTGTTAATACTGCTGAATATTCTGTTTTCCTTCATACATTTTTAACAGTGCCCCTTGTGGCAACGTCGAAGAATTACATTTATTAATGGTAATTATTTATATGTAAAGAAAACGGGCAGCAAACATCCTTTATTTTATTAAATAAATAAAACAGATTAAATGAATTTAAAAATAATCTATACTAATATTATAAAGCTGAAGAGTTTGTTTGCTTGAACGCGTTAATCTCAAGAACTATTTATTGGTCGTATTTAAAAATTCTTTCAGTATTATATAGCTCATTTAACGAGAAAGGCTATAGGGTGTATCACCACGCAAAGACCAATAGGAGCGGAGCACCGATGAAGAATGTTTTAAAATCGTTTTTTTTTCCTTTGAGAGTTTCTACTGCTTGCTAGCATTAGCCCGAAGTAACTATTCCACGCGGATGAAGTCGCAGGCAGAAGCTAGTATAAATATATCCAACTTCATCCGTGTGGATTTTGTTTCATTCAGGATATTTCTACTTAAATATCTTTAATTCAACATTTCGGCTTTTTCGTTTTTTTTTTTATTACAAGCGTAAAGTCAAATAGTTTTTATTATGAAATTACATCATTATATTATACAATACTTATGAGCTATTATTAAATCTTACCAAGCGTCTTATGATTTTCATATATTCAAAACAATAGGCGTAGTAGAAGGAGAAAACAACAAGGACGTCAATAATCATAATGCGTAATATTGACTCGGAGCTAGAAAACATATAAACAACATCATGTGTATCTGAATACATACTTAATACACTCCTTGCGGATTTTATACGTCTGCGGCAATGCACTAGCATTCGCGATAAAGGCGCGCCGCCAGACGCGGTCTACTATCGATCTGGATAATAATACCTTTTCGTGGTAGCAGACGTCGTAAAATACATTGCACCTGTGTATATATAGAAAGATGGACGTTGTACATTGAATTGTTTGTTAATTAATTAGATCGATAAACTTCGAAAAATAAACTTCGAATTGGTACACCTAAGTTTTTTCGCAACGATTTCTGTCCTCTCCATTTTCATAATATATAACACTAGTAGAAGACGCTAAAGCGAATTAACTTCTGTATAGTGTGATCAATGGTCATGAAAATTGGTATGCGGTAGATATATAAATACGAAACATTTTCATTGTGTTAATTTTAATAACTTTCCTTGCTTTATTCTTTGAAAAATTCTATCGCATAGAAAAAATAGAAGCGTAGAAGGTTTTAGTTAGAAATAGCTTCAGTATTTGAACTCTCTCGCAATAAAAGTGAAAAGAATTTTATCGAAAGTTTTAAAATTTGCATCTGTTCTTGAAACTGGAAATCGAGAAAACTAAAAAAACTCAACGACTTTCGATCATTTTTTAATTACTCGTTAACGTTTTTATTAACAATAGTGTCGCTAACATATACTATATACTATATATATATATATATAGTGGGACTTAGTGTTTACTAAATGTTTTTGGCAAAGTCCAAAAAATCAAGAAGCAGTTCATCAATTGCAAATCCTAAGGCACTCCTATAGTTATATGCTAATGTGTCAATATATTGGCATATTTTCAAGATATTTTAATAAGTTTTAAATTTTCCTCTATTATATTATGTTATTGGAGGTACAAATTGAGACAGATATCTGTGGTTGTTTACAAATTTCATAGGTGAGCTTCTTGTAACAATGATTGAATAGTAGCTGTCAATAATCCTTCAACTATCTCTAATTGTATGATGAGCAACACTGTAATGTGAAAACTCCTTCATAACCAATCTAAAGTATAAAAATCCAGCGTCATAATGTTAGTCCACCACGAATTCCGAAACTGTTCTACCGATTTTCATGAAAGATGACATTCGTGTATAATTTGGTCCAACTTGAGAGGCTTGAGAGGTAGGATTCCTTCATTTCGTTCGTTTAATGGCCTCAATATTTTTTAATTACAAATTAAATTATTGTCAATGTTGATTATTGTTATTAATTTTAAGTTTCATCAGTCTCGGACAGATAGCGCTTTAAATTAGTTTGTTGACAGAAAATAATATGACCGACTGTTATAAATATGTCATAGATGGCGCCACGTTTTAATTTTGAATTTCTTTTTTTATAACTGAGTCACAGCAACGCTTGGTCGGGTCAGATAATGGATATATATAACAATATTTGAATTCATTTGCTTTAGTTCCATACCATAAAACGTTTTTCTGTTTTCTACTCGTGTTAACCGGATGGTAATACGAACTCTCTGAAACAGGTTTGGTACCCGAATGAGCTCGGTAAACTCCTCATTGTGTTAAAACAGGATTCGTTTCATCTTCAATTCACTTCACATCCAAAAGAAACTCGTTGTGAACCAGTTGAGTTATATTTATAGCTTACGCTTAATAAATGCATAACTCAAAGGTGTTATCTCTTGTAAAATCGTATTTGCTGGAAAGTTTCTTTTTGTGCCTTAATATATTGCTTACTATATATTTATTACTGAGAAAAGAATATAATTATGTACTTATGCAACGAATGAATGATTTCTGTAGAGGTAGTTTTCTACTTACAAGTTACAACAAACTATGGAATTGTTTATTTGAACGCGCTTATCTCTAAAACTGCTAGTAATATTTTAAAAGTTATTTTCGGTATTTATTGTTTATTTTTAAACGACTTAGGCTTTCAAACATTATATACTACGACCATTTGGGGCACATAAATTACTATATAAAATGTATTTCGGAAAGTATACTTAGTAAAAAGGAAGTATAAAGCGGGAGGGGGTTACAGCGACGTGTGGTATATTGGTGACTAAGGATTGCTCGGCCGTACCGTTAGAACTGCGTATTACCCGCAGAGTATGTCATAAGCATTATCTTCGAATTTTATTGATTCTTTTATATATTAAAAATAACATAAAATTGCTGGTATTTGCTGGTTATTCTTGTAGCTCTAATAAGTAGTTGTGTAAATACATCACAGATCTTTTTTATGCTTTATAGGTAATAGCGTTTTACCACGATCTCATATTATGTTAAATGATAGAGATCTCCTCTAGAGGCTCGCAAGTGCAGCTGCCGGAACCAATCACAGATCTTTTTTATGCTTTATAGGTAATAGCGTTTTACCACGATCTCATATTATGTTAAATGATAGAGGAGATAGAGGCTCGTAAGTGCAGCTGCCGGAACACACCGACATGTGCTTGTTTTTTTCATATCATAGGATGCAAACGAACAGGCGGGTCACCAGGCCATAGACACTAACAACCCCAGGGGAGTTGCTAATGCCTCGCCAGCCTGTGTTTGGGGGAGGGAACGAGGAGAGGCGATGGGTGGGGTGGGGAGGTCGGCCTCCGGCGCTCTTACTGACCGAACGAAACGCAACAATGCAAGCACTGTTACTTCACGTCGGTGTTTCTATGAGAGAGTGATACTACCCCGGGCGAGTCAACTCATTCATGCTGAAATCTGAATAGCTTCAGCTAGGCAGGCGGACTTAGAAAAACCTGAACACAATGCTATGGTTTTATCATGATGTTTTCCTTCACCGCGCGCTCCGTCTTTGTTGCTAGGATTCGAACCTACGTCCGTCGACGCGATATCCGAACATGCTAACAACGAAGCCGTCGTTACAGTAAGCTGTCGTAATGATTATCGAAATTACTTCAGTATATTACAATTATGTCCACAATAAATATAGTTACTGAAATCATGTAGGTCTAAACGCGTGCGGCTCTTTGCCCACCCTTTCAGCGACCTCTAAGGCTGGTCGTGAACGGAAAGCCAATTAACTAGCTACGCGAAGGTCACAACACTTTTTACTGTTAGTTTTACAATGTGATTAGAAACTGCTTCTTATGTTTTGTCAGCTCATGACATTGAAAAATAATTGACTATGTTTTTTAGTTTTTTCTTAACAACACCGAATTACTACTAAATTAAATTTTCTGTCATTTTTGATTATTAAAACTTTTAACTAAATGTAATAATTGAATATTTGAGTTTTTTTCGAACTGACTACGGTATTGGCCCAGCAAGGCCTTAATAGCTTCGCCGGACTACCTATTTCAGTTTAAAAATTTCAGTTGGTCTTATAATTAATTTTGCGAAATAATAATTTAAAAAAATACAAGTAGGTAGCGACTTATTGGTAAATTAGTAAAATTATTAGAAAAAAATAAATTTGGACCTTATCAATATATACAAATTAAATTTTTGATGCCCATATTAAAATTTCTCTAACCCAAGGAATCATAGTAGATTAAGATATATTTGTTAATTTATTCAATAAAACAAGCAAGATAATAATCAATTAAAAAAAGTGATAAACCCCATTCTAAATGAATGGGAAAAGTATCGTCATTTAGGCACGGTAACCCGGCATCGGAATTTTTTTTCTTAACTGATTTTAGGTTATAAACTAACGACTTCACGAAGTAAAAAAATCCAACTTGGTAAATAATCGACACTCTACTAAACATATTATGTGCTTCTATATGTCATTTAACGAAATTACTGGGACATGTCGCGCGTAATTGGTGTAGGTAATGGAGAAAGGTACATTAGCGACGTAATACAGCTAAGATAGCCATATTCACTGTTAAGCAAGCGTGAATGACGCAATACACTTTGAAGGTCTATATGAAAAAATAAGCTTGTACCCAGGGTCTGCTTATGTATAATTTTAACGCAGTTAAAAGAACTTATTGGTTTCAGGAGTTCAATTCTTGGTCGGATTAAATTCTAGTTTCTGTATTCTACAACGTAACATTAATACCTTACAAATCTGCCTATGTATATTAACATATCGACTCTAACAAAATCTTTCGGAATAAATTATTTAGATGACACTGAAAACTATATAAAAAATTAATTCATACTAAACAGATCAAGAGTCGCCCCGCCCCACCAGAAAAAAATACTATTCCGTGGCTCGATATCATATTTACATCAAAGCAAACTTGATTTATTTTCGTAATAAAATTTTCACTCATATTTCATAGGTTTTCAGAGTATTTTTTTTTTATAAACTATCGATTTTGAAATAAAATCAATAAAAAATCATCGACAACGTATATGAACAATTAAAAAGAACTATGTTTTCTAAAGACATTATCATATATATTTCTTGTGTATAAAGTTTCACAAAAACTGCTACAACAAAATCAATTTTTAAAATGTTTGACTACCTGTTTGTTTGGGCTAATCCTAGAAACGCTTTGAGTAATTTTGACGGGACTTTTATTTGCATTTAGGTGATTTTATATTGAGTAACTTTCATTCTAGAAAGGAAAAATGTCTAAGCCCAAATATAATAAACTAAAAAAGTATTGATCAAAACCGCGCGCACCCCATGCGCACATTACACTGTATAAAATGTTTATGCTAAATTTCACGCGGCCGAAGCCGCGGTTAACACCTAGTTAATATGTAGTATACATAGAACGTGCAATTCACTCAGTCGACCGTTCGATGTTTTACTACGGGAAATGTTAAAACTGTTTCCTTGTACAGTTCCTTTTTTTTGCTTTATGTGTAATAGGTTTACATAGCTGTGTCCGCAGCGTCGCTCGCGGGAACTACAATATAATTTTTAGATTTTTTTTAAAATGTTACTCGAGGATATGCTTTTTGATTTTCTTTGTTGGTTTTATCGTGAACGTAGTACTTTAGCAGTGATGCGCGTTCAAACAAACAGACAGATAGACAGACAGACATTTCTAAAAATATTATTTTATTTCCTATTCCAAGACATCTGCAACAATTTTTAAAAGTACAGACACGTTCGATTTACTTTCTTATTATATAGATAATGAAGTGAGTGTTAGAACGACGTTGGGGCGTTGGGTAAATCAATAACGGATTCGCCTACTTCTGAACAGACATCCCTCGACGTTGCTTCCGTGTTTATTTAATAATTCCAAAGTAGGAAGCCGTTCCCATCTACTATCGGGATGACAACCGATAAAAGGATATATAAACATATGTGTGAATAGACTAGACATCGTATTTAAATAGTTGTTTAAAAATACATCTTATTTTTAGATAACCGTCGGTCGGTTTGCGTAAATATCTTGCTTCCATTTATACTTCTACTGGAAATCGCTCCAGGGAGAGAAATATATTTGATGATTAATTATATAATATTTTTGCTCGCGGTTTCGCTTGAGCTAATGTATTTTGACCTATTCCTCGGTTACAGTACTTTGTTTCTGGATGAAAAGTACACTAAGTTAAGGCGTGAAGGCATAACAAACAAACAAACTCATATTCTCATCTATAATATTAAGATGAACGTAGCTTTTTATCAGAGTTCATTTTGAGAACATTTGTATTTATAGTGATTACTTCCTACAGACTACTTAGCCTCTTTGTACTAATAATTATAGTAAATGTTTCTTAACTTCATAATATATAGATATATAATATAATTTTAGTGTATGTTTTTTGGTAAAGCTAAACTCCGAAGCGGCCGAAATGATTTTGACGTGATTGTTACTGAAAGATAGAATTTTACTGTAATGATAACATTTAATAAAGATAACGGAAAAGGACTGCAAAGGTTCTGTTGTAATGACAAGATTACATTAAAAAAATAGTCCTCAATAATTTCAATAATGTGGATTCTATGAAATAACAAACAAATTTATATGGGAAAGAAGACACGGGCACTGAGTAATTAATTATAAAGTCGATACGCATAAATATATACAACCAAAAAAATATTTCTGATTGAAATTCACGAAGCTTATTTTTTTATTTTATTGTAGCGCAGCAAAGTGACTGACTGCACTGTGCCTGATGGTGAGCACAGTACAATCCAAAAACAATGGCGACTACCGAGAGATGCGTTATCCCTCGCAAGTCGCCGCTGTCATGCTGGCCTGCGTGAGGTAACAACCTCCGTTCGTATCCAGAGGTGACCAGAGTTAATCATCTCACCAGTACTCGAGCCACGGTGAAAGTCATTCACTACTGGATATGCATGAGCTGATCCCGAAACGCGACGCGCAGAACGAATCACTATTACGGGCTTTTTCGCTACATGCATGGTGGTCGCGACCCAGTCGGGTTTTAAAACACTACCACCCCGCTGTCGGCATTGCCTCGTTCGTTACTCAGCAGGGTGCACCACGTGCAGGTGAGGTTAACTTGGGTGTCTCAAGCTTAAGATGTTATGCGACACCCCTTACACCGTAATAATGGGATATAAACTTAAACTAAATAATATGGATACCTTTACAGAGAGTTGTAAATTAAGTTAAACATATGTACTTATCGCACTCATAAAACATAAACGCAGTTAAGATATGACCTAGTTGATATCTACATAATAATAGGTGGGTGACCTTTTTACCGAATGAAAATAAGTTTATATGGGGGTTTTTCCATTATATTGTTACAGTTTGTTCAAGAGTTTCTATAGTTGGCACGTAAAGCGTGTCGTTTTCCGACCTTGCGATTAAATCTACATAAAATAAATAAATACTATAATAAATTTCAACGAAATTGGTCACTTTCGCCTAGAAAGAAATGAGAGGCTTAATGTCAAGGTCATTTATTTAACTCTGACTAGCGAGCGATAAGGTTACCGCATTTTAAAATGCTGTATAGTGAATTAATATTGCGATGCTTATAAATATAATGTTGAATTGAGACCTTTGGAATGTTATTAGTATGTTAGCATGGATCATTTTTTTTAACTCTCTGCTGTGGTAATCTAATTATGAAGACCAGTGAAAAGAAATCTAACGCGCGTAAAATAAATCTATTTGTTGTCATCCTGAAACCAGTCTTAATATAGCGTTTTTAGGACCCACTGTAACGCCATAGGCTTTTTCCCAAAGGCAGGTATGGGCATAAACATCACGACAGCCCACGATCCATACTTTCTCACATACAGCCGAACTACAAGAACATTTCTCCGGTTCAGGTTTCCTCACGATGTTTGCCTTCGTCGTCAGCCGATAGTGTCACCAATTTCACCATTGCTGAGAAAAAGCCCTTCTAGCGGTAAGAAGATACGGGCATAATCGCTACGCAAATTACCAAAAATAGTTTGGTAAACGTTGGGGTACGAACCTGCAAAGGTCGAATCGTCATTCCGCCCTGTGTTACAACTCGATTACCAAGACTAATAGATGTTTTTCATCATAAACAATCTTTGTTGGACCATTGTTGGATATGTGGCAATCTGCAGTACTCTATTCAACCAAATCAAAAGC
Source organism: Antheraea pernyi (assembly GCA_015888305.1). NCBI lineage: Eukaryota > Metazoa > Arthropoda > Insecta > Lepidoptera > Saturniidae > Antheraea > Antheraea pernyi. The sequence goes on along the minus strand of MU159057.1, from coordinate 35,656 downwards.
CACTAACTGTTATTAGATCGCCGCTCTTCGAGATATTAGAGTAATGTTTGCGAGTATTTCATCCCTACCATGAATATCTTAGTTTTCATTGAAAAAATGCACTACTTGTAGGATTTTTGGTTCGAACCCTCGGATATGGGTGACAATAGGAACTAGAATTTTCTAGAATATTTCCCAGTCTTTTTTATTTTATTTTTGGCGACTAATTATATTATAGTAGATTATTACTGCTATTGACGAGTAGTTAACGGTATTACAAGTCTTGCGATCATTTCAATGAACTAACAAGCTGGTGGCTTGTTAGAACTTTCCAGGTAGTTTTTGAGGCAAATAAGAATCCATACTCCGTGGTATTATTTTCCATCCAGGTCACTTGTGCACAATAACCAAACTATGTTACGTAAAACATCACCAAAATTACAGAATATAGAACCAAATAATACAAGATTATGAATGAAATATAAAATCCACTACATGACAAATTTCCCAGTCTAACCACTTGCTGAATACGGTTTTTAAACATCATAATTATAGAGAGCGTGCAGCGTGTCAATGAAAATAATCGATTGACTCAATAGGAAAAACAAACTGACAATTAGTTACGGTTATGCAACTGTATTATTGAATGCGCGTGCGCAACTGTATAGTCTTGATTACTGTCCTATTGCACTGTAAGCTAAAACGAAATGAAAGTGACTGGTTATAATATAAAGATCAAGTAAAAGGCGCAATTAACAATAATTGTTTTTCCAGTGATTTCTTAGTAATAAATCATGTTATTTTATAAAACTAATTATAGAAAGTTGTAGTTATAATTATAGAAGATTATAGAGTTACTGCGCTATTTGTAATTGGTTTTCACAACAGAGTAATTAGATTTGCTTTGTTCGTCATTTTGATAATTTGACATATAGTCCGCGTCAAATGTTCTGGCCGCTCTTAATATAGCGTTAAATTCGGTTTTGCGCATAATACAGTCAAGAAGTTAATCCAAAATAAAATCAAAATATTATTATAGAAATCTAACATCGTCATTTGTTAACCTTTCTCTCGATATTATACGTACAATATATTACGTTTTCATTCAATTATGATTCAAGTAGATATTTGCCTATTCCTTTAAGGAATAATTATGTGGTAGTAGAACGACCATGTTACTACTTTCAGAAGATTTTGTAGATTAAAGATACGATTTCGATTGTGTTATTTTGTAAACGCTTTGCCAGCTAATTTAAGTAAAGCTCTATTTGAAATGAGCATGCATATAATATGTACGAGAATACATAAATATAGAATATTTGTAAAAGATTAGAGATAAAAATGACAGACAGTAAACATTTAATCATTACTGAGGTAATAAACCAACAGTAAAAACTAGAAAAATACAATAGGACCCGAATAATAGAGTAATAGACAGATCTAGAATATTAATAGTTCATCAGATTATGTATTCGTCAGTTATAATTAACTCCAAATAACATTTAATCACCTGGGTGGTGAGCGTTGGGTAATCGCGTATTTTAATTGAATGATCCTCCTTATGCAGTATTTGTTTCTATCCATGGGATATATCTTGTAGCATATAATATGTAGGTATTATGCGTGTACCAATACCGTTATTGTAAATAAAATACATTCATAGTAAAGATAAACATTTATTTATAATGGGGTAATGCCTTCAATATAAATATCATTTTTAGAAATGGATTCTTCTTCTTCATCTGTCAAACTATCAATATCATCGTCACCTTCACTAAAATCAGAGTTGACTTCTTTTTCTGTCTCCGATTCATTTTCACTAACATGCATTAAAAATACGTTGGTTAAATCTTCTATTACTCCATCATTCTTTTTATTATCTTCTTCAATATGTATCACCTCGTTTCATAATGCATTCGACTCATTTTCACCCATCATATTAACTGTTTCTTCTACAAACTTCATAATATCATTAATGTTACCTGTTATATTCTTTCTTGCGACGTAACCTTTCATAGTGGCCCAAGCCCTTTCTATTGGGTTAAGATTGGGATAGTAAGGTGGATGACGTAAAACTGTATTATGATTTTGTTTTATAATGTTATCAATGATACAGTTTTTGTGAATTTCTTAATGTAGACAGATTAGTCTACAATTCTGGTTTGTACATCGAAGAATTGGATGTTATACCCCTTTGTGAAAGCTACGATAACATTTTTGATATTTTGGAATTAAATGTAGGTGCGGGATCCTCCAATTTATTGTGATACGGCGCATTATCTATTACGACCACGGAATTAGACGGCAGATTTGCTATTAATTGAGAGCGGATCTACTTTTCATAATTGATGGAATTCATGTTATTGTGATAATCCCCAGATTGTTTACCTGACTTAAACATTAAAAGGCCGTAAGGTATAAAATCTGCATTGTATCCAGCGTGCACAATTAATTTTTTTTTAAGTAGATTAATAGTGGGCAATTCTTTTTCCGTTACATGAAAGTTATGTATATATCTTTTGATATAGCCTATATCAAAACTGTCCAACTGATTTACTGTTTTCTTTCCTGTCCTTTTCTTTCCAGGTGTCCGAAAAACTGATAGCAAATTTAAGCTGGAGCTATTTGCAGCGGCAGCAATTCATTTTATCGTTCTTTCAGATACTCCAGTTGCTACTGCAGTTCGCTTTTGCACACACTTTAGGTCATATTGAAGACCTTCCTCAGATTCTTTTTTCATAAATGTTAAAACTTCATATACCATTTTTCAAGTTTGACGTATTAAAATATTATAACGTCCGTGCGGCATTATCATGACAACATAATAACAAACGTCAACAGTAAAAACAAAATAAAATTAATTAAAAAGAAAAATTAAAAACAGTAAAAAGAATACGTTTTCGTTGATCGAGCATGTAATTGAAAACAAATTTATTCTGAATGCGACTACACTGCAACTAGTAATGACAGGATACATGTGTCAACGTGGGTGAAATAGGAGGCGAGGTACGAGCGCGGGCGAGGCTGCTCCCCTTTCTGCGACTTCTACGTCTCTCTGGTACCTAAATTTGTGTTTTGCGCATCTACGCGCGGTTAAAACGTTTGACGCGGACTTATACTTATATGCAAGTTTCCATGTAACCTTCGAGATTTTTTAAATAAAAAACTAAAATGTGAAAACAAGTTTTGTACAGGTGTATACTTTACTGCAAGATTTTTTTTTTTATATTCTAGGAGGCAAACAAGCAGGTGGGTCACCTGATGTTAAGTGATCACGACCGTCCCTAGACACTTGCAACACCAAGGGAGTCGCAAGTGCGTTGCCAGCCTGTGTTTGGAGTAGAGGGAGAGGAAAAGGGAGGGGAACGCAACAATGCAAGCACTGTTACTTCACGTCGGTTTTCTATGAGATGGTGGTACTACCACGGGCGAGCCGACCCATTCATGCTGAAACCAGTAATCTGGAAGGTAGACGTAGTCGTGGTTATGTGAAAGACTATAATAGAACATAAATATTTAAAAAAATACTTAAAAATTATTAGATGTGCTGAGAGGCAAACATTTTGAGACTATTTTTTGTAAGTGCGAAATTTAATAAGATATGTTAAAAGAAAATTAAAAGAAGTAACTAGACGTCGACAACAGCGACACCTGTCGGGTATAACTGTATTTAAAAAAAATCAATGGCCTCATAAATTTGAAAAAAGCACCAGAAGAATCACAAGATGCATTCCGAAATTGTATATAAAAAATAGTCTTACAATAGATAAATTATATTTTTGTCTTGTAATTTAATTTTTTTATGATTCCGAAAAAAATATTATTATACTACACAAGAATATTCGCCGGTCAAAAATATTGACAATGATTTAATGAATGACTATTCAGTCGCTTGGTCTGAAACTGCAAAGAACATCCGTTGGTGGCGTCTCGTGACCTTGTGGCATGCGAATGAAAAGACGCAAAATGGACTTCGATACGAATGTGTCCGCCGCGGCCTTGAGACATATGCGCGTCGATTTGAAACACTTATTTATATCGCGATGGGAAATTTTAGAAATCGTTTTGTAATTAGGTTATTAAATAAATTTTATTAATCAAATACATATTGACCTGTATGGTCGCGAGTTCGAACCGCACACATGAAGCTTTCTTTCTTTTGTTTGATGAATGTGAATTGGTTTTGTGATGTGTGTAAAAATGTATCTGTCTATATATCTTTTGCCCGCGGTTTCGTTTGCGTTTGTCATAGGTGGCAAACGAACATGTGGGTCACCTGCTGTTAAGTGATCACCACCATCCATGGACACTAACAACCCCAGAGGAATCGCAAGTGCGTTGCCATCTTTCGGAGGGAAAGGTTAGGGGAGGGAAAGGGAGAGGAGAGAGGAGAGGGGAGGGGAGATGGGTCTCCGGCGCTCTCACTGACCGAGCGAAACGCAACAATGCAAGCACTGTTACTTCACGTCGGTTTTCTATGAGAGGGTGGTACTACCCCGGGCGAGCCGACCCATTCATGCTGAAATCAATAATAGTTTCAGCGTGGCTCTACCACCATCAAAACGTTGACGTATATTTGATCTATCCCTGGCAAACTGGTCGGCTCACCCGGGGTACTACCACCCTCTCATAGAAAACCGACGTACAGTAACAGTGCTTACATTGTTGAGTTTCGTTCGGTCAGTGAGAGCACCGGAGGCCCATTTCCTTTTCCCCCCTCCCCGTCCCCTCTCCTCCCTACTCCAAACAGGCTGGGAACGCACTTGCGATTCTCCTAATGTTGCAAGTGTCTATGTACTGTGGTGATCATTTAACATCAGGTGACCAGCCTGTTCGTTTGCAACTTTGATATAAAAAAACAGTAGTTTTTTCGGGATAATTTATGTTATACAGAATACGTTGATACAGATTATCAACTGTTCGCAAAATTTCATGATGATTGGCTGAATAGTTAAGGCGTGAAAACGTAATAAACCTTCTTCGTAATTCACTTTATCTACTGGTGAAAACCGCATGAAAATTTCTTCAGTTGTTTTTGAGTTTATCACGAACAGACAGACGGGGCAAAGGACTTTGTTTTATAGTATGTATTGATAAGTAATAATATACATCTAAGTTATAATAACTCATAGATCCGCAATAAACTTTCACAATTATAAGTCGGAGGTATCACGAACCGAGTAATCAAACTCCCATCATAAATTTCTGTGAACTCTTGCGTAACGGCCACATCATTCCCCTTTGTCTGTCGACAGGTGGGCAGAGAAAGTTGAGTTTACATTAATCGTAGCTATAGAATCTTAGCTGCGAAGGCAGAAACATTACTACTGCACTTTTCCCAAAGCAGCAAATATCTATAATTCGTATTAACACATGAGTCGTTTGAATTAATTTCAACAATAGCATAATTTAATTGACATTAAATAGAACTATTGTTTTTCTATGACGCTTATAATGCTACAGTTGTCAATTAGTTGACTCGGATCTTGATTTCTGTAAATCTTGTTCACAATCTCACATTTTGTTAAAGGAAATTGTCTGCGAGAGGCCAAATACGGTGAGCCTACACGGTATCTGATTTTTAATTTTATTCTGGCAAGTCTTTTTTTGCACCCACCTGGTTATCTATCATCCTGAAGTTTCATCATTCTGGCAGCTGCACTTGAAAACTAGACTCTAAGTCTATTTACAAAAAAAAATACGTTAAAAGCTTGTTTAACAAAGAAGTTTGATTACAAAACAGTGTCTTACCATTGTTTAGAGGTGGACATTTGGCTATAGCAAAGGACTTTGTTTTATAGTATGTATTGATAAGTAATAATATACATCTAAGTTATAATAACTCATATATCCGCAATAAACTTTCACAATTATAAGTCGGAGGTATCACGAAGCGAGTAATCAAACTCCCATCATAAATTTCTGTGAACTCTTGCGTAACGGCCACATCATTCCCCTTTGTCTGTCGGCAGGTGGGCAGAGAAAGTTGAGTTTACATTAATCGTACCTATAGAATCTTAGCTGTGAAGGCAGAAACATTACCGCTACACTTTTCCCAAAGCAGCAAATATCTATAATTCGTATTAACATACGAGTCGTTTGAATTAATTCTTTTAACAATATTATAATTTAATTGACATTAAATAGAACTATTGTTTTTATATGACGCTTATAATGCTAAAGTTGTCTATCAGTTAGACTCGGATCTTGATTTCTGTAAATCTTGATCACAATCTCACATTTTGTTAAAGGAAATTGTCCGCGAGAGGCCAGATACGGTGAGCCTACACGGTATCTGATTTTTAATTTTATTCTGGCAAGTCTCTTTCTGTACCCACCTGGTTATCTATCATCCTGAAGTTTCATCATTCCGGCAGCTGCACTTGAGAACTAGACCCTAAGTCTATTTACAAAAATACGCTAAAAGCTTGTTTAACAAAGAAGTTTCATTACAAAACAGTGTCTTACCATTGTTTAGAGGTGGACATTTGGCTATAGACCGCCTGGACACGCTTTTGTAATAAGATATTATAAACATGTGTTCAACGAGGCTTCAAATTTTAGATACTGTTCAGTAAAACTCGTTTGTATCGTAGTTACAAATGTTTTTGAAAAAGCGTTTCTATAATGTACACACCCACTTACAATTTTACATTTCTTTCATAAATTTTTAAAAAGCGCGTGCGGAGCCGCGGGTAACTTCTAGTACATAATAAAGCTACTGGAACAAATTGATTGATGCTCGGGGGGCAGGTTTTTATATTGAATCACTAAAATGAATCTCTATATTAAAATATAAATCTTAAAGTCTATTTTGCTACTAAGTATTTTCTTTTTCAATAACTTACATAATATCAGAAATATCTGGTTATACTTTAGAATGAGCTAAATTTTTACAATTGCGATCAAAATCATATTTAAATCATTACTATATGTATCTGTATTAAGAACTTTATGCATGCAAACCAATCTTCCCATTTCTCCACGAAAAATACAACTGGCTGTAGGCTGACTGAAGATACTATGATAAAATATAAGGATAAAAAATATGTAAGAAGTGAAAGTAAAAAGATCTGATTGAAATTTATACCGTAGTTTTTGCATGATGCGCACACAATAGCAGATCTCTGTCATTCTATTTGCATAGATAACAATAATTACGGCTATGCACAGGCAGGCAGGCTAGAGGCAGGTGCATTGTGCAATGCCAGTCGGTAAGGTGCGGCATTATTTATCGGTGCATCGAACCTTATCAGCATTATTGGAATCATCTTCCTGTGACTGCCGACAATTTGTATTGATACCTAATCCCAGTTCGTTGAATTCAACGTTTTAGAAAGCTCCTTCACAAGTGCCGCAGTAACAGATAAATTAGTATTCTCCATCATATTATATTATGTTTTAATATTAGTTAATCAGTATGCCTTTTTATTTCCAATTTCCCGTTGGTGTATACCGGCAGCTGCATTTTAGAGCCAGTCCACTCTAGGCTTAGTGTGTTTACCATCTTAGACCACGTCGTTATTTAACATCAGATGAGACGGTGGTCAACCGCTAAAACCTAAAGTTAAAAAAGAATATATATGTTCATAATCAAAAATAGTTAGAATCATCCATTACTCATTTAGAAATGCATATATTTCACGTCTTTCTAATGCTTTTACTGTTCTCATGCTCCCTGGTAATACAAAATGCGTTATTAGCAACTGAATATGTTATGTGTGTATTAGAAATGCATATATTTCACGTCTTTCTAATGCTTTTACTGTTCTCATGCTCCCTGGTAATACAAAATGCGTTATTAGCAACTGAATATGTTATGCGTGTATTTGTGTGTTTCCATTATAACGAATGGTATTTAGATCGTATTTCCTCCATTACTTCGGTGGTTTTTACAATAGTACGTTTTAAGATTTTGTAGAAACGAGAGAAACGATTCCATATTTGTCTTTGCAGATGTGTCGACGGCGGAGAAAGCAGCATATTGACCCCGATGTCGATCCTTGTGGGTCGCGAGTGTGTCACTGTGTAAACGCAGGCACGTTTCGCATGCATAAGATACTGTTCGTTTTCTAAATGTTGTATTCGGAATATGCAGAATTATTGCAGTTTTTTTTGATAACGCAATTCATACTTATACCAATAGGTGCTCGTCAAAAGATCTTATGTTCCACATAAGATACGTAATTTCATTTTGAAGTTTTCATTGACCCTCAAACGATAATGTTTAATTTAAACAGGAATCAGTCAATGGACGCATTAAGGAATCCTTAATATATATAAAATCTTTAGTTAGCGCATATCGGATACATTTGTCAGTTTTTTTTTTTTATATATATAATTGCAGGCAAATGTGATTCACCTGATGTTAAACGATCACTGCGGTCCATAGACACTAGCAACACCGGGGAGTCGCAAGTGCGCTTCCAGCCTGTGTTTGGAGGGAAGGGATAGGAGAGAGGTTGGGGAGGGGAGATGGGCTTCCGGGCTTGACGTCGGTGTTACTGTGAACCTTTCACTCTCTGAAATCTGTAATAGGTTCAGCGTGGCTCTACCATCTGACGATCTGGCTCAGTAGTCGTGTCTGTTCAGTCCACAAGGTTTATACTTGCAATTAAGATTAAATTTAAATTGGTGAAGGATAGAGGATAGCGATTTCATTTCTCCGACAGTGTACAGTAAAGATACGCAGATCACGTGTTTCAAAATAATTTTCATCATTTCATCAGTTCATCATTATCATTTAATTGATTTATTGCCAGCCATTTTGTTACCCTCTTGCCTCCAAAAATCCTACTCCAGTTGTTTTTTGCTCACACGCGCGCTCGGACATGCTATTACTAACAATAATGTATAATAAAATGCAACATTGTGAACTTGTGTCCTTTCCAAGTTTTATGAACTTGCTCTAATAAAAATTGGCGAGTAAATGTGGTTACCTAGGAGCGTCGATTGACCTTTTTTCCAATTCAATAATCAGCTAACGTTTTCACTGAAGAAAAGCGTCGTATTGCACTAATAGGTTGCAGCATTGGATTTAGTCCCATTTCTAGTCTTAGAGTTCTACCACCATTTTTCTGGTTAGGTTATTGTGAAACATTAACCTAATATGTAAATGATGGCGATGTCTGGAAATAATGCTAATCTCTGCCCATTCACCAGAAACCCATGTTATTATCTATGTTTTTTAAAATATGTATTATGAAAAGGTGCCAGGTACCGAGTTTGTTGCCGATTCTTTTCAAAGACTACCCAGTCTTGCTTGTCCAAACCGGTAATAGATTTGATGTTCAGAAGCGCTTTCTCAGGACCTAAATTGAATTAGTCTTTTTTTATTTGGAATAAAAATGCAAGCGTTACCATGAATTAAATGTTCTCCCATTTAAGAAACAGTTTATATAATAACTAGCGTGCCCGGCGGACGTTGTCCTGCCTTGATAATAAAATCCAACCGCAGCTCTACCTACCGGGTTCATTTGTCTACGTGAATACTCACAAAAAGATTCATCAAAATCGGTCCAACCGTTTAAGAGGAGCTCAGTCACACACACGGACAGAAGTATCATAAATATATATAAAGATAAGAAATGCCATGAAATCTTCGCTACCTAGTGTCGGTATGTGATCGCTTTGTTGTCCGCACATGCCTTCACGACAGCCTCATTAACTATAATTATGAACGTTTGTAAATGGCATTGTTCGAAAGTGTCCGCTGTTGTCGATGCCCTTTTGACGCGATTCCATAAGAGTCCACTGTTTGTTTTCATCCTTTGAAGGGGTCTTAAAGAGAAAATTAAGGGACAAAGAAAGCCTACTTCGAAGATTATACTACACATTGATATGATAATTATTGTAGTTTGTAAATCATGACTCCTGTAGCCACCGCTCTTGGACTCATCTGCAACTGAATTGCCGTAATCTCACTTAACAATATACAAAAGAAAAAAAATGGCTATTAGAAAGTTTTCCGTGATGCTAGTAGAACCACAAGAAAATACAGGTTTAAAGATGTCTGAAACTAATCGATAAATGATTGGTTCACGCAAGGAATACGTTTTGTTCGAGATTTTGGTAAATCTAAAAATAATTGGTAAAAATGCTGCGGCCACGATATCATCTTCCGGTACGTTAGAGATGAGGAACCATTGACATTTCGTGAACACCATCGGTACACATCACAACGTCTATGTATAGATATTTAATAGATAACGATAAATACAACATTGAAATTAAGCAATATAATACAAATTGAATGGTTATGATTCGATCAGGTACAAGACACCTTCCTTATTGATTAAAATATCAACTTTGCATTTTTTTTATTTATCAAGGTTAGTATTTGGCCATAACCTGGTGTTACATTTGGATGAAAGTTACGGATTGTTAAGTTTAAAATTAATAGTAATTTATATAGCCCATACATCTAATTATAATATTATTTTGTTTAATGCCTTATATATATCCCTATCAGTTACCGGAAGATAATTGGCAGCTTCAATAGGTGGATCTAAAAACGTCATTTTGCACAGATATCTTTATGTATATATTTCTTCTGACCGTTTGTATGTGATTGAACTCCTAAACGGCTGGAAAGATTTTGATGAATTTATTTGTGAGGGTTTAGTGGATAAAAGAATAGTTCAGATTCGCAATTGGACCCGATAGTTGACGCTGCGGTTGAAATTTAGGATCTTTTGTATTATCAAGGCATGACAACGTCCGCCAAACCCGCTAGTATAAGTCTTATATAACCTAAGTCAACGAATACTAATATAAGATATTTTTTTTAATTCATTTTGATAATTTTCTATTGTTACGAATAGAAAATGCCAATCTACATACAGCAAGTACCATATAATTGATATAAAAACATTGACAATAGACTGTGTAAAATCAAATCCCTATATTTTGTCACGAATCGTTGACAAAAGTTATTTTGTACATAAAAGTTGAAATAAGCCGAAAACGTTATAATGTCAAAGCTCTCGCAACACGGTGACAGTGAAGAGTTTTGACATAACCGAACATCGAAATAGAGAGTTATTTACGTCCGGCAGTCACGTTCGCGGACAAAAAATGTTTTGTCGGTCATCGGTGAACAACTATACTGTTTGTCTCACCAGGACTATGAATGCTACGCGATGGCGAGCTACGTTCACTGTCAAGCATGTCGATGCTTATCTATAATTAATGTCTCTGCAGGTATGTCAGTCATTATTATAACTGGATGCGTGAATATTCTAATTTACGTAATACTCGAATAGTGAATCACTCTATTCGAATGATCGGACAATTTTAATAATTTTACTACATTGAATACGTTTCAAATAATTTATATACACTAAATACATGTTCAATTGCAGTATTATTCAAATCATTCGAACAATATGCACACTCCTCTATTAACAATCAGTTATTTATATGTCAGAGTCATGAAGGTACCAATACTTGAATATTTTGGTTGATTGTAAAATGTATGAAGAGAAAGGTTATTCAATAATTAATTATTTTGTAATAACATGATTAATTGAATAATTATACTTTTAATAAACAAATTACTATACAGTAATTTTGAGCAGACGCGGGACGCCTGGCAGATGTGTAACATCGAAATTATTTTGGACAGGTAATATGTATCAAAGGATAGTTTGCGACAGGAAAAAAATATTGCATAGTCAAAAATAAAATATGATTTTTTTCAAGAAAAATATATCTTTTTATTATATTCAGGAAATACAAAGCGTGGCGACGTATGCCTTGACGACACGTCTCCGCGCCAACAGTCGATTTAACCCACCGCTGTAAATGTGACTCATTAAAAACATGGAAAATAATTTTTCGTGTAGTTTATGTGAAAGAAATTAAATGAAAATGTATTATAAACTAAATAGAAACTAATTGAAAATTTATCACTAAAGAAATCATTATTATAACTTTGCTAACGACTTGTAATATGATTTTACATAGAATATAGTATAGCATAGTTTATGTAGGACGGCGCCTAAAGGATTAGGCACGGTCTCCATTACGATTTTTTACATTATGCAACTGTTATTTTTTTAGAAGGGCATTGTTTGTGCAATTGTTAAGGTTTTTGTTGGTACAGTTTTGTACAGATGATTTACAGTTAAACGTTTAAAAGCCCATCAAAACTAACTGTAATAAAAGTGTTTTATGTCGAAAACTTGAACTAAGCTTTACTTGCTATTATAAAAAAAAGTTATGGATGTATTGTACTCCTCTAAGCCCTTTTTTACTTTGGCTTCTTTGAGTTTATTTAGATTTGTTTATACTATATATAACTTTATTATTGAACGAGTAGTGGAGTCACATTAGAAGAGTCTGTAGCTTGGCTATATCAGAAGTATGGAAAGAAAGAGAAGCTTTATGTGTTGACTTATACCGATACTAGCGGGCCCGGCAGACGTTGTCCCGCTCTAATTATTAAAAAAAAACCTTGACAAATTGTATACAAAAACCTTCCCCGTGAATCACTTTATCCACTGGTGGAAACCGCATGAAAATCCGTTCAGTAGTTTTTGAGTTTATCGCGAACAGACAGCCAGACAGACGCGGCAGAGGACTTTGTTTTATATTATGTAATGATTAAAAGACTTATTAAAACAAATAATACATATGAATAATCAAAGAATGACAAAAAAATTGAAGTCTATAAAAATTAAGTATAACGAGATAATAGGTATATTCAAATTAAACAAAAAAAATTCAGACCACGAGAAGGGACTGAATATTAAAAACACTTCTACCGGTTTTGAAAACAACATAGTCATCGAAAAGAGCCGGCAAGAAATTCGATCGGGTTTAACAACAATATTTTTTTAACTATGGGTCGTTTACACCGAAGAGTTAATCTGGTTTTCGTCTTTAGTTGTGTCATAATGTTTGGAATTGTCACATTTTATAAAACAAGGTCCTCTGCCACGTCTGTCTCTGCGAGATAAACTCAATAACAACTAATCGGATTTTCATGCGGTTTTCACCAGTAGATAAAGTGATCCCTGAGGAAGGGTTTTTTTTAAATTATCATGACGGTATAACGACCGCCAGTCGTTTACAAAATTACATAGACACACTACACACTTTACATCCGAATATTTGGATAATATTCAGATCTGTGTCATCATCAACGCTTCTTAGACTTTGTTGACTAGAAAGATTCAATAATATTTTGCAAGGTTATATAAAATAGTTATCTATAGCCTTGACCTTATAAGAATATATAGGTATTTTTCCACACAGTTAGACATAGAACCCTGTGTGTCTGATGAAGCGTATCATTCGAATAACATGGTTCATGGTTAATATTTGAAATCTCAAGGGATAAAATATGTATTACAGTTCTCTCGAATACGATTTGGAACCAATTTATATTATGATTCCGTCTATAATATTGTTGTTTCTGATCAGGTAAAATTTATTTACTTAATCAGTTCACAGTAATTGTTATATCGGTATTACTTAAATCGTTGACTACGATGTACAATAGCTTAAAAATCAAAATTTCTTTATTCAGTTTAAGCCCTGAGAAGGTACTTATGAACGTTAAAACTACCACCGGTTCAGAAAACAACCCAGTCATCGAGAAGAACTGGCAAGAAACTCGATCTGGTTTATCTTTCTATTAAACATAGCACAACATATAAGTAAACACAACTCGCATAATACATATTAATTCTAAAATGAAGAATTTTTTATGCAAAAACATAAACCAAGTGTAAATTAAATAAATAAAACTAAATTAACAATGCTCATACCTGATTAAATATTTAAATTTTGATAATGTTATGTCAAATTTATCTAGGTTTTTTGCATCTATTGGAGGATTTGTACCTAAAAAGATTTTTCTAAAAGAAAAAATGAGTAGGTGAGAAAATCTAAAAGGTGTTCTGAATGCAAATATGTTCAGTAATTCAGGACTATATCTATAGTTGTTAAATAGTTTAAACAAAAGCATTAAATCAAAAACATTTCTGTGCCTTTCTAAGGTTTCAATTTTGAATTTATCTAGAACAGCTATACTCAATCATAATTTTAAATTTCGTGCCCGTCAGAAAAACTATGAGCACGCTGAGTAAATTAAAGAGATCCCATATAACCCGAACGCAATGTAGTCCGCTAGTAGTCCGGTGAAGCTGTTAAGACCTTGCTTGGTCAATAGCGTAGTCAGTTCGAAAAAAAAACCGACCAATGCGTTCCTTATGATATAAGTGTTATACCAAACTTGTTTTATTATTAATGTAAAATTACGTTTTTTTATTTAATAACTAAATATTTGTAGTTTGTGGTCCACAACACCACGAGTGAAACATGTTTATGGCCCGTTTAAAAAAAAGGTTGATAAATAATAAATATGGTCATATAAGACCTATTTAGTGATGGGTATGGAATTTAAAAAAAAACAGAAATCTCCAATGTTCAAAAATAGGCAACTCTATTTTTTTTAATAATAGATATTTGGAGGTCGTTTCGAGGAAATGAAGTCGCGCTCTGATAATTTTGAAGATTATATTATGTAAGCTGAAAATCAAGGTGGTTAACATTGCGGTTATCTATCGAAATACGAAAAATATACCGTAAACATGTCGACAGTAAAGCCATTATGAAATACGAAATGTCTATTATATCTTGGTTTAAAAATATTTTGTTGATATGTGTCTGGTTATTGTTTATATGATGATTTAGTGTTTTTAGGCCAGTATGTATAGAAATCAAGTAAAATTATATAAACTGGTGATTTTAGGAATTCATTATAAAAGTACATTTTTAACATTAAATAAATGTCATTTCTATTGACAATGTATCGTTTTTATAAAACGAAGTGCCTTCAGCACGTGACGTCATAGTATTGCATTTACTTATAGAATGCGAATTTCCTTTCGAGATTGGACTAATAAGGATAAATAAACGTATAAAAAAAAAGAAAAAAAATTGTATAGCAGAGCGTGGTTTCGATCCACGGACCTCTGGGTTATGGGCCCAGCACGCTTCCACTGCGCCACTCTGCTTCATACCGATCTTGTGAAATTATGTGTCACCTATCTATTCTATGTTACTGATATGATTCACTTATAAAACAAATAAACCTAAAAGTAATGAATACAATTTTAGCAATCCACGTCCATTGGATATAAAATGGTTTATATTTCTGTATATTTCTCCTCTGTGCGTCTCCCACAAAAAATGTTGTTTCCTATTTTGTCTGTATTATTTGTTTTTTCCAGCCAGTCGATGTCAAAAGATATATTCTGGGTGATCTATTCTGAGTGACAACACGGAAGTGTATTTTGGAGACATCTTGGACTGGGTCATTTAAACTTTATTAGGATGTGTCAATAAACAAGAGCGATAACATTTTGACCACATTTTTAGTAAGAAGACACTATACATGCAATAATATGTTTATTGCAAATTGTTCACTATTATGTCGTGTATCTCTGTTACATCAGTTTGAATGCTGCTTCGTGAAACTATTGCAAAAAACGGAATTACTTTCGAGCATTTTTTTTGTATGTACGCAGCGGAGATGGAAAGACGTTATAAAAAATTGATTTATATATAAAACCATTTTTATTATGTTACATTATATTATATGTTCTGAGTCCGGTCCTGGCTTTGCTCAGCAATGCGTGAACGCAGTTCACATATCATTTGTTTTAATCGTGTTTGACGACTATAGAAAACTTTGGATAATGTATTCAGACAGGGCAAAGGAAGTGTCAGCTTGTGTGATAAGACGTGGAACTGAGTAACATCATGCCAACATGTATGGGGGGGGGATAGAAGTAAATTTCGAAATATGTAGAATAAAGTAGTGTGTTAGAATATTATATGAATAACTAAATAGATCAGTAGTCGTAGAGGCCTAGTTTAAAGTTAAATTTGTAACACTATCGGCTGACGGCGAAGGAAAACGTCGTGAGGCAACCTAAACCTAAGATATGTTCTTCCTACAAGAACCTAGTCCTAACTACTGTAGGTAGCAAAATAGAACTGTGGATTTCTCAGAGTTTGAAATCGCCAATACAACATAGTCTGGCGAGGTGATTATGCCCTTTTCTTTTATATATAATGCATATCTTCTTTAGGGAAGGGGCCTATTGCTCTCATACAGGCTGATGATGAATTGCTCTATATCTCAATAGTTGGTGCAATACGGCATATATACTATAATCTATATGTTATGCTGATATATAAGAGCTATATTTTTGATAAATTTCTTCTAAATCCGTTCTGTAGTTACTGTTTCCTATCTGCTCTATATTTCTACTAGTTTTTCAGCTCACAACGTAATTTATCATAGTGAAAAGTTAATTTTTTATGTAAACGCGAAATCTCTTTATATAACATAATACGGTACTAGTCTTAAATATACTAGAGTCCCGCCCCTGCTACGCCTAGCGTACTAAAGTAGCGTCATATCGTCATAGCGTAATTTGTTCATCAAAGTCAAAGATGTTTCGTAAATTTCGTCACACAATTTTTTTTTCTATGCATAACTTTTAATCCTTGATTTAACTTTTAATTCTAAGATATGCGTTGAAATTATGCGATGTACGAGGTAATTTTATTCTACATTAAATGCCCCACTTAACTACAATTTGAATGTGAGTCAGTAGTATATTGGTTAGAACAGCTTCGCAAATAGGGTTAAAAAAAGGTTACTGTGGAATCCATACATCGATCTAAATACACTCTGTTATTGTTTTGTACTCTAGTATACGTTTTAAGAAACCTGGAGCTAGTCTTAAAAACCAGGAATTTCAGACAGTCGATAACTTTTTCTTTTTTTCGATCTGACTACGCTATTGACCAAGCAAGGTCTTAACAGCTTCACCGGACCAGTCGATAACAGTTCAGACTATTTGATTCACAGCCTTGACGTAATTGAAATCTACAATGTAAAACTTCACGAGTTAGTATTATGACTAAATATATATTTTTTTTATGTTTCTGAGTGTTTCTTTACATATTATTTTTGTAAATATTGTTATAAGTGTAACTAAGTATTATGTTAAGCGATTGTTATTCTTGTTTACGCAAGTGTTTGTGAATTTCTAAAGAATACATAGGTCTTGGTAACAATTTGTAAAATTTTACAATCTTTCTTACTTGCTATATATATATATATATTCTTTAAACTAAAAATGGCTTCGGTAATTTATTACATTTTTGAAATGTTGATGTATTATCGTCCTGTTTTTAAATGCAAAAATATTTTAATAGAATAATTTTTAGAATTCAAAAATTAGAATAATGTAATTATTATAGTATAAAACACTAGCTGGCCCGCGCAACTTCGTCTGCGCCAAATAGGTTATTACCTGTTCCGATTTTATTTCCAAACCCAAGACATCTTAAAAAAGCCTTAAAAGCCGATTGTAGGGACACTTACCGGGTCCAATTGTGAATCCAAGCTATCATATATATATTGGCAAGAAATGTCTTCCCGGTATCCACTGGGTTGCTTCTTTGACCCTCACCTCCGCGCCCCACTTACTATCCTCGCAACAGCACAATAATTTTACCGGCTTATAGTTTTTATGTTAGCATGTTCTAACCAACTCCATCAATTAACATGCTGTAAAAATTAAGCTTTATCTCCATGAAATTGACATTTCAATTTAGCTCTTTGTTCTAATAAGAATTTGAAAGTATACATAAAACCTATGTCTAATAACTTTAGTAATCTGTAATTGTAAGATTTCTTTTCTTTTTAATATAAAAGCAATCTTCTCCACTGAGATATTAAGCTTACATATATGGTGTCTCGTATTTTTTTATAAAGCTAACAGTAATGAATTTTGCTACGGATTTTATTCCTTTATTTCAAATCATTTCAGCAACGCACGGCGTGTCATAGAATTTTGCTAATATACATTTATTGTGATCAAGTATTAAAAATATATATTTACCTAAACAAAAAGTAGTGTAATAGTTTCATAGTGAAAGAATTTTCAAAATTGGATCAGTAGTACCAGAGATTACACCGAACATCCAAACTCACAACTTCAACTTTTTAATATTGAAGTTTCATAGATAGGAATTCTACCAGTGTCAAGTTAGTCATGGGAGAGTTACTTTATGGGTAGTGTTAAATTTTATTATATAATTTAGTTCTTCCGGATTAGGTCACTGAAATATACACATATGTCTGTAAGTGTTGTAAGACACATCGCTTACAGACATAATGCCTTAAATAAATATATATTTACAAAATAATTACTGTAGTAGATCTTCACCCCTACAAATAGTAGATGCAGCAAACTTGAACAGTCACGAAACTTATATGGTCATGGCCTACCAGGAATGTTGTTCTGAATGGTAGCATATGATTTGCCTGTAATTGGGTTGGCAGTCTTGTTTGGGGAAGATAAATCCTGAACATAGGTTTTATAGTGATCAAAATATCTAGTCTGGATAGCTTCTTTAGCGATAACATCAACAGCTTCATTACCCTGGATCCCACTATGTTCTGGTATCCATGCCAGAACTACATAAATTCCTAAACAATGACATTGATACAAATGTAATTGATTAATTGTTATAACTGATGTTTCATTGAAATATGTCAAACATTTCAAAAAAATATCAAATGTATTGTAAACAGTTTCAATAAGAAGAAAAAGCCCTTTATCTCTTGAAGGCACACAATTTTATTGATTAAAAAAAACATTTATGTATACATGTATAGATTTTTTGGGCCAGGTACCATCTCGTGTGTCCACACAATACACTACAAACATACGCTACGTTTAGTAGTTTCGGCATGCATAGCGGACAAACATACAAACATTGATTTGTATATATAAAGGATAAGCTGATGGTAAAGGTGACGTCGTGTGAAACAATAACTAAACTTTTAGCAGCGCCATTTAGCGTTAAAATATAGAACTACAAATTTATTAACACTAAAATAGTGTAGTGTTCCGATTTAATTTAATTATTTTTTTATTAATGTGACCTCTTTATACTTAAATTATTGTTAATTAACTGATCAAGCAATTTTTGCTTTTAAGACATATGTCAAATAGATAAACATTTAGTTACTCTAGAAATCCGTGGGCCCTGATCTTTATCACAAAATTTGTAGAAGAAAATCGATTGTACCGATATATCGAATATCGAATAATGGAATATCGATTATAATTATATATTTTAGTTCACTAATTAATTTAATTTATTATCGGACTGTCGCGTTATCGCAACAGGAAACACCAGTGTTTTTGCAGCCGCTAGTTTGCTTTAGTATATTATGTGTGGGCATACAAAATTTGGTTATGAAGTATTTTGGCTGCAAATATTCAGAACACAGTAACGGGTACTCAGGACATATTTATACGTCGATGACGCGGTTTCAAAAACATAGCAACAGCTTACTTTGAAGAGCAGCAACAAAATTATATAATACTTTTTTACCATAGATTGTTCTCAGATGTATAATATATATAATATATATAAAATAAAATATATATAAATCAGATGTATAATGTATAATCCAAGGCTTTTTAGTGGGGAAGGGAATTTCGGAAATATCGAAAAATTGCCATAAAAACTGAAAAAATGAAAGAGTTGAAAACCAAATACAAAATCTAATTTATCTTTCTTGAATAGTTACCGCGTCACAAAGTGGTTTGTCTCTGTAGTAGAGGTCAGAGAAAAAAGATTAAGCTCCTTAAGGTTTCGAAAATTGGCGTTTCCTCAAAAAAGAAGTGGCAGAAAGACCTGATTAAATGTAATTTGAAACATAAATCGTCATGTTATAATTCGTAATTACGTTCAGTGTTGCATATGTGCATTAGCTAACGTTTTTATTCGATTGGTCTTGTGGATTGATCGATTGATAACTGACATCATTATGAATGCCGTCATACTTTCACATAGATGCTATTTTATCTTCACCCCGACATATAATAAATTATTTTTATTTAATTTAAATAAACCTATACACAGTACTAATTTGAACTATATTACTAAACAAATCGCAACAAATTTTCATTTAAAACAAACATCAGCTAACGTTTTTATTCGATTGGTCTTGTGGATTAATCGATTGATAACTGACATCAATATGGATGCCGTCATACTTTCACATAATTTTATTTAATAAAAATAAACCTATATACAGTACTAATTTGAACTATATTACTAGACAAATCGCAACAAATTTTCATTTAAAACAAACAACCGCATTAGCATTACACAGTGAATACTCTCTGAGATTACATAAATATATTGCTCGATATAAATAGTGTATCGTATAAACATCAACTGACGCTGACCTACTGACTAACTCTCGAGGTGCTAATTTTTGCGCCGTCGACATGTTTATCGACAAGTCTCAGGCCGCTGTAACCTATTAGATGGCTCTCGCGAACTCTGTCGACTCTACAATAATTATTTATGTCCGTTAACCATAATAATGCTCGATTATCACCACAAGCCTCCCGGATTTGGCTCATTTTCTTAAGATATCTTATATTTAAAAAATTAAGGAATATTATATAGTTAAAAAAATGTTGTTATGACATAAAGCAAGTTGGAACTAGATCAGTTTTACTTTTTCCTTAATAAGGAAGCGGTCTGGTAGTTTGATCGGTGGAATACTAACGGCAGGATCGCCCAAGCACTTACCAAATAAATTTTAAAAATTCGCGTTCTTTTACTAACTTAAATTGGTTACACCATCGGCTGACGGTGAAGGGAAACCTGAACCTGAGAAATGTTCTTGTAGCACTACTGTATATGGGAAAACATAGAATTGTGAATTTCTCGAAGTTTGAAATCGCCAATACGTCGTGGGCTGGCTTGATGATTATGCCCATACCATTCTTCGAAAAGAGGCATATGGCCCTGCAGAGGGTCTCTTACAGGCTGATTATGGATTTGCGAAGTATGGTTACCTACTTTAAAAATTAAAATGGTGCTATTACAATACTTATAGCTACCCTTTTTTATTTTTAGAAATGTTATATAAATAGTATGTATTATAATCAGTCAAGAGTTCATCACTTATAAATAGCGTTTTAATAGTGTTTTCTTGATCATCATTTAATTGGCTGTTCAATTAGGTAACCACATTTTAGAGATGTGGAAATGGTCGAAGATAGATATAACAAGAAATATTGATACGGTCTGTCAATATGTAGCTGCAAACAATTTTGTTTCGGCGGTAGAAAATATTGTCCGATGTAGTATCTCTTATTTTTTACCAACTATTGTTACCTTGAAGGAAAAACCTGAAGTTATAACATACAAAACTTCATTTTTTCTTTATTCATATTAATAAACGTAAACTGCGTGTTCTAAAAGTTATAAAAGAAGCAAAAATTCATTAGGTATTTTGTGTGAACTGGCTTTTTGCGATTATTTCCGTCACGGCATCTAGCTGTCGGTACTGCGATGTTACCCGTGTTAGTCGCACTCGGCCACACATGGATACCGTAGTCAGAGCTAACAGTACCGGTTATACGATTTCATTTATACAATATTATTTAATAAGTAGAATAATTTATTTAAAAAAATCTAATCTGGACGGTGAGAATAATTAGATTTTTTTATTTATATATTATTAACGAACGAGTTGTTCAATTAAGTATCACTGTATACTTGATTGAAATGAAGAATGAAAAAATTGAAAGACTTGTCGGCAGCCAACACTTCCGCGAATAGTAAAGTAAGATTCAATTAAGTATTTACCATGGATTTTCGCAAGGTAACGCCGCGCCGTCACCAATTTAGTATCTCTAAATGAAATAAAAACAATATCTTTTATTTTTAGTTCACAGGTTTCATATTTAAATATAAAATATATGTCATTTCCACAAGTGTGATTAATCTAGCGACATCTCGTGTTAAAAAATTTCAAGCCGTGTAGGTAGCTCTTTGCTTGTCAGACACTGGAAAACATTATTGTGGTCCGGTGAAGCTTTAAGACCTTGCTTTGTCAATAGCGTAGTCAGTTAGAAAAAAAAAGCATTACTTTCCTTTTGAACAGTCAGGTGAAAATAAATAGCTATAAATTATAAATTGTTCGCTTTCGCATGCCAAATTAATTTTATACACATTCTATTACAAACTTTACTAAAAGTTTGGGAAGCTATGAAAACAAATTAGTATCTGGCAGCTACTGTTTGTTTGATATAATTTCAAGCAGGCCTATCAAACGACAAGAAGAGTTAACTAATCGAACATAATAATTGACTTCAAAGAGTTTAATTACATACATAAGAGAATTACTCTTAGTAAAGCAATTGATGACTCAAGGGCAAGGGCAAAATCGTCCTTGTATAAAGACCAAACAAATTAATGAGATGTTAAAGCCATAAGGTATTACGTACATTTTATAATTGTTAAACAGCTTGTTTCTTCAACCTATTAAACGATCAAGTGAACAGAGGTTTCTCTAATTTAGCCTTTGCAATTACGTACGTAAGCCGGATTGTAAATTCTAGGACTAGAGCAATCACTATCTCACTTGTATATTAATATATAAACAGTTCCCGTTTTTTTAATACTTTACGGAACAAATGACATCGGGTGATCATTTTGACGCGGATGAATGCTTTCCAAGTACCAGGTTTAAATAAAGTTTATTATTAATATGCATAACCTAGGTCATAAGAGTATACAACTATGTAATTTTGAGATAAGAGTTATATATTTGCATTGGTGTGGGTGAACTCCGCATCGTGTATTATCATGTCGGTATAAAAATAGGTTTTATCATTATCTCTCGCGGTCGGAATTTTGATCGCCGTGTAATTTGCCCGCAGATCGGTTAGATCGCGTGACGCGACGCTAATTTCGCACGATATTCTGTGCACGTGTTCGATATTGTGTTAAACTAGTATATCATTGTCCCCAACCTGATCATAACTATCATACTTTAAATGTAACATCCGCAATCGTGGATATACTTTGCTTGTCACGCTTCAGGTTCTACCCATGTATATTCAATAACCGAACAGGATGATAGGGTTTTTTTTTTCTTTTTCTTTTTTCGAACTGACTATGCTATTGACCTGGCAAGGTCTTTACAGCTTCACCGGACTACGGGATGATAGGGATTTGTACCCAAATGTGCTGTTACCACTAGGCACAAACCCGCCTCAGTAACATACTTTTGGTTTATCACATTTCAGGATCCGTTCTGAATATATCCAGCGGCTGATTTTCAAACCATTTTTATTAGACAACTTTAAAATGTTATTAGGGCACAGGTTTCAATTCCGCACGTGTTTAACTGTTGTCTGATTGTCATTATTGTTAGTGTTGTATATATGAATTTAAATAAACATGTGTATATGTATTGGTTTAACATTTGACATAATCTTACCTGATGGTAAATGATGGCGTACTCCAAGATGATAATCGCGCTCAACCTAGAGGATTGGCTTTATACACCTATGCATGCGACAGATTTATAACTTGAGGGTGGTAGTTAGCTAGGTTAGCATAGAAAAACCCATGACGGCTCATTCGAAAATATTCGATTCAAAAGACGCGGTATATGAATACGTTATTCGTCGAGCTCTCGTCGTATTCTCTTAAATTTTCGACATTTGTCGAAGACGATACAAAGTCGAGACAACGTGAATAAGTGCTAATAAATCGCGTGCGTGTTTCGCCTTTGATAAGTTCAGCTGTAAAACTGTTTGCAACAGTTTAATAGCATTATACTGAGTTTACATACATATTTGATGGGAACGCGGTTCATATTGTGTTTTTTTTATTCGACTATCTCAATATATTTTTATGCGGTACTGCAGAGTACGGCACAACTGGGCCGCGAGCACCATATACATGGTAAAATGCTTTATTGTCTCGTTAGTCCTAGAGAGAGAGATAGTAATAAATGTAATATAAACTTTATCACTTTATATAATTAACTACCGGACCCGGCGGACGTTGTCCCGTCCTGATTATAAAAAAATCCTTGACAAGTTATATACCAAAACCTTCCTCATGAATCACTTTATCTACTGGTGAAAACCGTAAGCACATCCGTTCGGTAGTTTTTGAGTTTATCGCGAACAGACAGACAGACGCGGTAGGGGACTTTGTTTTATACTATGTAATAATAATAATAATAAATAATGATGTGTATTTATGTATAGTACACTACATGAAATTCTAACTGAATAAACTTCAATACCAATAAATGAAACGTTTGCGATAGAAAAAAAACATAGTAATCACGAAAAAAGTTGAACAAAGAATTTAATTGTAGAATAAATAGGTAGTTCAATAACATCTTTAATTAATCATGTGTTGTTATTAATAGCGTTTTTTCATTGACTATAGTTCCGTATTCTTTTATAATCATTCCATTGAACTGCATATTGGGGATGGCGATAATTCGCCAATAAAATCGATTTTTAAATCGATCCGAATCGTCGTATGTGGAATCGATTCCTGAAAATATCGAGATCTAGAATGTATTATCCAAAAATCAATCTCTTCAATTTTTTTTCAGCTATCATGAAGATTTTTAAAATTATTATTTAAAGTATGGTTTTATTTTCATCTACATATAGTTCAGTCGAAATACGACTTTATAATATTAGTGATCTATTCACTGAATAAATGTTTAATGTTTAATATCGATAAAAACAATCGATGCTTATATGTTTTAAAATCGATTATTCAACAATTAATTGATTGCAGATCGCCATCCCTACGGTATATTTTACAGTGGTACACTACATTGTATTCGTAATAAAGTAAATAAATTACAGAATCGTCAATCCGTTTTCATTGTAGCCCTGATACAAATAAAATAAATGTGGAATCTGGCTACCAAGAAACAGGCTCTGCCTAGTTTGTAGCCGCTGTAAAAGTATATAAAAATGTAAAAACTATTATAAATTAATTTTGAATTACAGAAGGAATCAAGGACGGATGTACAGTTCCACTTGGCAGCTCTGAGGGGTGATTGTGACCGGCTTCGACAGCTCCTTGACACGGGAAAGGTGCACATCGACTCCAGGGATAGAGTGAGTCCAATTTATACATATTAACAGTTATGTGTGCAGAAGAAACACAATGTTTTCGAGTGTATAACCTTTGACACACTCTGTAAGTTAAATTGCATTAAGAATTTTACATATAAGGTATCGTTAAGATCGTCTTAGATGTATTTTGACAAATTATACAAGATATAGTCCGCGTTAAACTTTTTAACCGCTCTGAAGTAGATATGCAGAACAGAAATTTAGGTATCAGAGGGACGTAGCTGAGACGAAAGGGGAGCAAGCTTGCCCGCGCTTACGTACCTCGCGGTCGTCGCCCCACGTTGACACGTGTGTCCTGTCATTACGAGTTCAAGTACAGTCGCATTAAGAATGGTTTTGTTGTTGTTAATTACATGTTATTGCTATTTTCTTTCTTTTAGTTTTAATTTTTATATTTGTTATTATTACAATACCCATCGACTTCAAAAAATGATTTATTAATACAAATGATTTATTTATGATGAATGTATTTTATTTACAAAAACGGTATTGTAAAACGCATAATACCTGCACAATATATTCCACAATATATATTTATATATATAATAGAGAGAATAAAAATACTGCATAAGGTGATCCTTAAATTTAAAGTACGCGATCACCCAAAATTCACCAACCAGGTGATTAAATGTTATTTGGATTTAATTATAACTTTCAAGTACAGTCGCATTAAGAATGGTTTTGTTGTTGTTAATTACATGTTATTGCTATTTTCTTTCTTTTAGTTTTAATTTTTATATTTGTTATTATTACAATACCCATCGACTTCAAAAAATGATTTATTAATACAAATGATTTATTTATGAATGTATTTTATTTACAAAAACGGTATTGTAAAACGCATAATACCTGCACAATATATTCCACAATATATATTTATATATATAATAGAGAGAATAAAAATACTGCATAAGGTGATCCTTAAATTTAAAGTACGCGATCACCCAAAATTCACCAACCAGGTGATTAAATGTTATTTGGATTTAATTATAACTGACAAATGATGAACTGATGCGGCGAACTGTTAATATTCTAGCTTTTTCATTCTGAAAGTAGTAACGTGGTCGTTGTACTGCCACATTCATATTACTTAATGTTATAGGCAAATAACATCCACTTGAATCATAATTTATTAAAAACGTATTATAGCGTACGTATAACATCCAGACATAGATTAATATATGTCAATGCTAAATTCCAATATCTAATAATATTTTGAAATTGTTTTGTATTCACTTGTTGACTGTACTAGGCGCAAAGCCGAATTCAAACCTATATTCAGCGCGGCCGAAACCTTTGACGCGGACTATAGACAATTAGCCATCCCATATTCCATATAAATAATGTAAATAAAGCATAACCCTTATTTCACTATCTCATACCATTAATAAAACTTTTGTATGAGTATTAAGTATTCTACTAATGTTTTAAGCTATACATATTGACTTAATAGGCACTCACGGGCCTTTATTATGATGTTGCTTAATATCGACTCTTGACTACCTCTAACAAATGTTTTCAATACAATGAAACTGGAATTTGAGATAAAAATGATACGATGTACTTAGCGCATGCGCATTACCGCACAATAAACAATGTAAAAGCTCTTGTATCATAATCTTTGTGCCACTTTCGGTCAATTCTTCATACGCCCACTTTGGTGCTACGGACCGAGTTATAAGCGGACGATTTTTGAAAACTTCTTTAGACGCTTTGAGCGGGAGATTAATTTATAATTTAAAATCATGAAATGCTGGTTAGTGTGACCGACCGTATTGCGCTTGCCCGACTTGCGTCAAACTAGCTACACGTAGTATAGGGGTCTGTGTACATATAATATTAATATTTTGCAGCTCACCATACGTATGATTGATTAATAAACTTTATAAAAATGTATATAATTATTGCTCCGAGTGTTAATACTTATGAAAACCACAGTAATGTTAATAATTTCGATAAACAAATTCTAAAATTTAAATATTGCCATTCACACTATAATTAATGGAAAAATTCAAAAGAGAACACAGTTATTTAATTGTTTTGAGTTTTCACTTTTGTCGCCGGTGTTTTGATTCTTCTTCAGATAGTACTTGATTGGATATCAAGTGTAAATCCGCAAACACCTTCATCAATCGAATGTTGCTTAGCCAATTTAATATGTAATTTGCCGGACTGTGAGTTTAAACGCCATGTCAAGCGGGTTTTGGTGTCAAAAGGCTATTATAGAGTGGATCAATACGTGAACGATAGTGTGGGCTGGAATTGACTCATCTCTGTGCATCCTCTAAAAACGATTTTAACGTGTAATGTATTTTAAATAAATATTCACATACGTCTGTTCAAAAGATAAACCAGATAAAGTTTGTTGTCGGTTCTTTTAGTTGACTGGGTTGTTTGTCCAATCCGTTCATAAGCGCCTGCTTAAGGCCTAAATTGAATAAAGTGTTTTTGACTATATTTGAGCATTTTATGTTTTAATATGAATCTATCTATAGGTATTAATAAAATAATGAATGTAGTTATGCGCGTATCATTTAAAACCTATTGAATAGATTTTTTATTAGTTTATTTATTTTTATTTAACCAGTATTAAAAAAATCAAGGTAGGTTAATTTAATCAACTTTATATGAAATTAACTTATCGTGATGGTTTTTTTAAGTTTTAAGAATCTACGATTTTATTAGTTTTATGCTTTCGGCCTATGACTTTTATTTTCGCCTAGAAGTGAGGAATTAAACAAATAAAAGTCGGGGGTTGAGAAGAGTATAATTACTCAATGTATGTATGCGCCTGAATCCATAAGATTTGGTAACATTTTAATACAAGTTCATAAATTAAACAGTGCCATCTGTCATCTCACTGTGCAAATAAATTGACATATATATAATATGTTTATAAATACAAATTTTCTACAGCGGCATCTATCTGGGTATGGTGTAATCAGTTGTATAACCGCAATACTAAACGCGTGGACATTTCGTTAAAACCTATCTGTTATTTGATTTTTTATTTAGCATTCTTTAAATAATTTATAAATCTCTATTTTCTATTAAATTACAATTTTATTCCATAAACCCTTTGATTTAATTTCTTACGTTACGTTACTTGTATAAATAAAATAAGCAAAAAAAATACACAAAAAAACGGAAAGAGAAAGAATCACATAGAGAAATCATAAAAATGATTTACATTTTGTAGGTACGTCGATGTAAAACATCACTCCATATTGATTTATTATGACATGACGGATTTGTTGTTTGTATATTTATGATGCAACAGCGCGTCCGCGTTACTAGTGCAAGTGATAATTTTTATTTCATAATCTGTACGCAACTTACGCATTTTCTGTTGACCTTGTAACGAGCACGTCGGAGACGTTACCGTGGGAAATATGTAACTCGGTCACAATACATAATTGAGAACATTTAATTTATTCTTCTTCTATCACTTGCTAGGTTACCTGACTCAAACAGTTAGAGATCAAATTCAATGGAGTTGGTTGTGTGCTGGACAAGGAGTGATACCTACTTCAACTATTTTTTTGTTGTTTTATTTTGGCAAAAATCTTCTATATTATTATTGCTATTGTCAAGTAGGTACCGAACAAGATGTGGCCCCCTTGTTAGAACTTTCCAGGTGGTTTTCATGGCATCTCTGAATTCATGCTCCGTGTCTTCCATCCACTTCATTTATGCACAATAGCTGGACTATATTACGTAAAATCCCACCAATATTACAAAATATGTATTCAAATAACATAAAATTATGAATAAAGCATAAAAGCCACTACATGAGACATCCCGCCAAGAACTCCCTTTACAATTATTACTGACGATCTAACCCGATACTATCACTCCATGATCCCTATTAACCTTGGCTAATAAGTTAACCTACATATTGTTACGTACGTGGTTAAAGCAAATATCGTTTGCGTCTAAAAAACTTATTGGTATTCATAACTTTATAATGCTGTAATTCTAGTTTGCTCTTATATTTCTTCCATTCATGTATCTCGTCGTGTTCGATCCGATGTCTAGAATAGAACTATCTTGAGATTCTTTTTTCGAGCCAAAACTACCGAACCTATTCTCTAACCTAGCTATCGTCTCCAACGTAACTCCGCATGTCTGACTAAGCTAGCTAGTTAAACTAATCATACGAGTCATATGAGTTACCTGTATGTGTCTTACAAACATATATTTCGCATCTGACAACTTACTAACTAACCGAATTCGATAAAATAAGAGAAACAACAACCTTTCCACCATGTATGTAACTATATATATGTGCACGTATGTGGGGTGATCTATGTTGTGTGTGGAGGAAGCGAATGAGAATTTTCAGTGTCACTGTATCGCGATAGGCTTGAGACGCTACTGTCTGACTAAGCTGGCTAGATAAACTATTCATACGAGTCATATGAGTTACCTGTATGTGTCTCACAAACATATATTTCGCATCTGACAACTTGGCTAAAGTAGCTAACCGAATTCGATAAAATAAGAAAAACAACAACCCTTCCACAATGTATGTAACTATATATATGTGCACGTATGTTGTGATCAATGTTGTGTGGAAGAAGCTAATGAGAATTTTCAGTGTCCTGACTAAGCTAGCTAGTTAAACTAATCATACGAGTCATATGAGTTACCTGTATGTGTCTTACAAACATATATTTCGCATCTGACAACTTACTAACTAACCGAATTCGATAAAATAAGAGAAACAACAACCTTTCCACCATGTATGTAACTATATATATGTGCACGTATGTGGGGTGATCTATGTTGTGTGTGGAGGAAGCGAATGAGAATTTTCAGTGTCACTGTATCGCGATAGGCTTTAGACGCTACCGAGAGGGACCGCGGCATGTTTGCGGGTGCGAAATTAATCGCCACACCACGGCGGTGTGGTTACGCGGTCATGCACGTTCTGTTGAAAGAGTCGCAGGGGATATCTTCGGCCGCCTTATGACGTGCTTATATACCTTACAAAACGAAGGGTAGAAATATCTAAAAAGCGCAAGTCATATTGTGGTTCTATATTTAGATCCTTGTTTGTTTACATCGGCTGAGTGCCTTAAGTGCTCGCCTTAGTAGTCCGGTGAAGCTGTTAAAGACCTTGCTAGGTCAACAGCAGAGTCAGTTCGAAAAAAAAAAAATTTTTTGGTTACAAGTGTCGGTGCGACAAGGCGTCTATGTGTGTGTTCCTGTTTCCCACGATCGATGACTCATCCATTCCTTATCCGTAACGAATTGGCATGTAACAATATTAACAACAATATAAAGTGTAAACTTTTATTAATTTGGACAATGTGATCATACACATGCAAAATGTATTTGACGATTAGCAATATTTGCAATTATAAAAATGTGTTACACATTACTTGAACTCTCGCTGTCACTCATTACTTGGAATCCTGCAGATAACTGCCATTTTATCTGACGAATTACATATAATCGTGTGATGTTACCGCGCTTTGTGTCAGTCTTATGTAATGTAATTTTTGTGAGAATTCGCATGTCGTAACAAACACGGTAGCAATCGACAGTGGTAACCTGAGCGCTCATCACTAAAATATTAAGTGAATAAAAAAAACCTATAATTAATCTTTATCGCTCTAATTTAATTACATACCGTAGCAATGAATTATTAAGAACTATCTATATTTAAAAAAAAGTCTGTGCGTATATACCCGTTCGAGGCAATGGTGAAAGCTGGTGGTAGGATTTTACAGCCTGACTGGGTCGCAACCACAATGTATATGGCGAAAAAGCCTGTCATAGTGATTCGCTCTGCGGGTATCGTTTCGGGATCAGCCTGCGCATATCCCGCTTTTCGTAGACCGGCATGACAGCGGCAACCGGCGATAGGTGGAGTGTTACTCGGTGGTCGCCATTGTTTTTGGATTGTACTGTGCTTACCATCAGGCATAGTGTAGTAATTTTGCCGTGCTACTATACAAAAAAAATTACAGTGTATATATGAACATACATGTGTATACATGAACCTGTAGGTAATGGTAACTATCTACACATAGACAGCAGCAGAATTCAGTCTAAACTTGCAGTTGGTATGGGAACCACTTCTTCATAAAACTCAGATTTCTAATAGGCCACCTATTAGTGTCTTTATGATAATACGAGACTAGGTAGCTATATAACAATGTTCAAGTACATTCTGATGCATTATTATAGAAAACATTTTTTTTTGAAGTCGGTTATAATTTTTGCTAAAAAATGTATTCAACACTAGCTTCTGCTCGCGACTTCGTCCACGTAGAATAGTCACTTTGGACACTAACACGCAGCGGAAGATTTCAACAGGAAAAAAAACAGATTTTGAAACATTCTTCACGGTGCTCCGCTTCTATTGGTCTTAGCGTGATGATGAATTTTTGAAATTAGACCAGTAGTACCTGTGATTAGCGCGTTCAAACAAACTCTTCACCTTTATATATTAGTATAGTATAGATTTAAAATTGGTAATGTGTCGTAGGCTGCCTGTTACTCTTGGTGTGGTGATTAATTAACCCGGTGCCTTTCTTTAGAACAAGTATTGTTCAAAAATGGCATATGTAAAGTCTTGTATTAGATATTATTACGTGCACCAAACTTGAACGTATCATCTGGTATGAGTGTAGAAAAATATCGATGAGTTTTGCATCACATTCGATAGTGATACTTATATTAATCTGAATATTCATAAAAACAATTCGAGCGTGTATTCCGATTTCTATAGATGTTGCACGCATGGCCCAGAATCACGTAGGTGTGATAAATAATAATGCATATAACATTGTAAACCTACACGATGCACGATTATAAGAAGTACGTCGTCTGTTCGTTTGTTCTTGTTTTGGTAGCATAGATAAATGTACGGGAGGTTGTGGCGATGCATCACACTCTACACAAAGGGTTTAATTATTACAGTGAGTCATTTAAGTAACTCATAATACTAAGTTACCTATGTATAAAGCTAGATACGATATTGTAATTTTATTCCATGTCTTCCACAGCTTCCCGACGCTCGTTTTCGCTTAGTACACTTTCTGAGATTTTGTGCCAATTACTTCAATCCTAAGACACATAGCATGACGATTAACATTCGTTAATGAGTAAGCGATCCAATACAAAATATATAACTTGTTAAACCTGACTGGTAGTTTTAGAGATTAGCGCGTTCAAACAAACGATGTCTTAATCTTTATAATACTTTCTATCTATTGCCCGCAACTAGTCTCGTTATTGTACATTTGACTAGTACATTTTTCTGGATATACAAATGATGGACGGCTATATACCCTATACCCTTTTTTATAGCCTTGAATTCGTATATGCAAAATTTCATAATGATCGACTCAAAAATAACTTGTTAAACCTGACTGGTAGTTCTAGAGATTAGCGCGTTCAAACAAACATAAAAACAAACGATGTCGTCTTTATAATACTTTCTGTTTATTGCCCGCAACTAATCTCGTTATTGTACATTTGACCAGTACATTTTTCTGGATGTACAAATGATGAACGGATATATACCCTATGCCCTTTTTTATAGCCTTGAATTCGTATATGCAAAATTTCATAATGATCGACTCAATAGTTAAAACCATATAAAAACCATTTTATATATCAATGCTGAAAGTGTAATATGAGTGCTAATCATGCCCCGGTTATAGTTTTTGCAATAAAGGAGGTATAGTTCTTATCTGAGGTTTTTAATATGTCATCGACGAACTGTAGTAAATAATAAAAAAATGTAACAATGACATAAATGCTAATTGTGTAGCTATTTAATTTGTATAGACGCTGATTTATTATAAGTTTTAACACACGTAACAAACATACATTCACAGTTGTATTTATAATATTAGTTAAGACTACAGATATTAGATATATGAAAAAGTTTTTTGTCGATTTGAATTATAATGACAAACGTAAAAACAGTTGCAATTTGCTACAAAAAAATTATATTTAAATATAAAGAAGGATTCTGTAATAAATATATAAATGCTTATTCGTTAATTAATTGACTGCCTATTACTGCCAACATACCGTTTGGTATGCATCCAATCACACTTCGAAGTATAGTAAGTGCCCGCTTGTGAAGTGGATCACTCTTGACGCTCGGATAAACAGTTAACTGTTTACAACTTAACGCTGGTTATCATCAAGCACACTTCTAAGTGAGTTACGTGCTTTACGGTGTACACCAGATTTGTATACAATATTCTATATCCGAAGCCAAACATTTGTTAGTTTTACTTCCTTAATAGGACCTTGTATATTTTTAAGTCGTGTTTTAGATTGTATCGAGGACTAAACTCAGAGTTGATGTCCAGATTTATTCAATGATTTGCCTATTGGCACTGCCGTAAAAAAAATTAAAGGGCACCGGAAAATATACTTGATGACAAATTTTCAACTTATTGCTTGTAATCGTAAGTTTTGAAATATATTTTTGTATCTTTGGCAACCACTCTTCTAGTGGTATATTATTGCCATTGCCGAGTGGTTAATAATATTACAAGTTTCTTGTGATCATTTCAATGAACTAAACATCATTGTGGCCCTCTTGTTAGAACTTTTCAGGGAGTTTTTCTGGTAAGGTAGAATCCATGCTCTGTGGTATTATTTCCCATGCACTTGTGCACAGTAACCAAACTATATTACGTACAACACCACGAATATTACAAAATATAGAGTCAAATAACGCAAAATTATGAATAAAATATAAAAACCACCATGACATTCCAAGATCCCGCCAAAAACCCCTAGAAATATTTTTAAAACATGAGTGTAGTGACAACACTATGATATTAGCTGCAAGCATTAACAATCATTGTTAGTTAATCCGTCGTGAGTAAAATACTTGTTATGAGGGACCGTCTTGGCATTTCAAGTACCTACTTAGTCCTTTTATGGAAACCTAATTTAGTTCAGATTTAGAATGCAATCTGATATTCAGAACGCGTATTGAAAAACTTATTCCGACTCCATGTTACGAAGCTTTTACCTTTGAATGTGGCGTTTCTGGTCCTGAAAAGAAATTTTAATGAGAGAATTTGAAACGAGCGTACGTCATAGAAAACTTGTAGAAATTTCACCGCTTTGTATGAGACTACTTTATGATACGAGTTCTTATAAAATTCTTTGTACAAGCACAAGCAGAATAAATTTCTGTATTAAAATCTCTAAGCAAAGACTTAGAAATGTAGATTTTGGGGTCTTATTAAATTAATTGGGATTAGAGACACTTTTTCGATTTTTTAATTTCCTGATTATTAGAAGTAGTCTGTTAATGTCGTTTTATAGAATTTACTATAGATAAAATTCGTTTGTAACTATTTGCAGGATGGTACAACACCGTTGATACTCTCAGCTGCAATGGGCCACACGGACTGCGTGCGAGAACTCTTAGCCCAGGGAGCCGACCCAGCGTGCTCTAGAACTGTAAGTATTGATCATAATTAGAGTATTATAGTACGCTAGAAGTAGTAAACTGTTTTGTTCTCTTTATAAAAGGGTTAAACAAAGCCCCAAAGCATATTGCCAGACTGTAAGTTTAATTGCCATGTTAAGCGGGTTTTCTTGTCTAAAGGCTATTATAGAGTGGATCAATATGTGAACATTGGTGATGTCTGCAATTGACTCCACTCTGTGCATCCACTAAAAACGATTTTATTTATATAATATAAACGTTATTCCCGTTGGCATCGTCATCAGTGGTTACGGGATTAGTGGACGTCATTCGGGTAAAATTCGAGCACAAAACACAATATTCACATTATTTTAATTTAGATTTAAAAATAGTTTTACACTATACAATGATATCGTTGCAAAAATTAACAATTAAGACCGAGCAGCGAGTTCGGGGCACCGATCTTACTTTAATCACCGAATATAATAATACTCTCATCAACGATCCAACTCGATCTGTTGCTATCGCTCAAAAAAAATGCGTCACATAAACTGTCCACCTTCCAAAAGTAAAGATGGCGCCTCGACCCTTCTCGAGTCATTGGCTCTGCTCTGATTGGTTGTTACGTAAATTACGTTGTATGTAACTTCTATTACATTATTAAGGTTTTAAGCTATAGGGAAATGTAACAAATGAAATAGAATAAAAATTAATTATTTTGAAAGTAATAAAACTGTACGCCTCTTAAAGTAAAGGTTGCCTCGACTCCGCTCGAGACACATTGTCTATTCTGATTGGTCGAGTGGTTAATTACAATATTCGTAACTTTTATCAGATTATTAAGGCTTTTAAGGAATAGAAAAATGTTATAAATCAAATAAAATAAGATTAAGAATTTAGATGAAGACAAATAATATGTGTGCAAACAATAATCAATGTGTTTTAAAAATATAAACAAGATCAAGTTTCCTGCTGGTTCTTCTCGATGACTGGGTTGATTGTCCGAACCGGTGGTAGCTTTGACGTTCATAAGCGCCTTATTTATGCCTAAATAGAATAAAGTGTTTTTGATTTTCATTTTGTTTATGTTGTTAATTTTTAACCCTAGGCCTAGATTAACCAAAGTTCTGGAATCACTACTTTGGAACAAATTTTTAGTAATGTATATAAGAGATAGAAGTAGAGTCAAAGGGAAAACTACACTCATCAAAAAAGTCTAAGC